>JACJUY010000066.1:192641-260839 GCA_014220935.1 Platorchestia sp. MABIK
GGGATTGGCTAATAATCCCCATAGATAAAATCGCTGCATCTCCTTGAGGAGGAAGAAAATTGAAAACACACATAGAAGAAGACAGTTTTACTTCTATCCAGTGAGTAGAAACATAGACAGGAAATAAAAAAATACCTACAACCCCAAATTAAATTTCATAATAGACAGTTTCAAGATACTACTCTCTCACACAAAATTTCAGTTTTTACCCGAGCTAAATTTCGGAGAAGCATACTTGCTCAGAGTAATCCTTGTTCGGTATATTTTTTTCGTTTTCAAAATAGATATTCAACGAGAACATTTGACACTAAAAATTTAACGAGGACAGAAAATAATAATACTCGAATGTAAAATATTGCACAACAAGACTAGCACCGAGTTCATAACGCAGAGAAGTCTTGTTAAGTCGTGAGAAGTAACTAATCAGGGAAAACGAGTGAGCACCTTGCTGTCGATAAGTATTTTCACTAATGCTCTCAAGCATTTTCAATACATAAATAAATCTGAGCAAAATTGTGCACACATAAATATAAACCAAAACACTACGCTCATGAACAATACAAAAAAAAACTAATTACCTGAATCCGGAAGAAAGTAAACATTTCAATATCTCACACTGACACGGCATGAGAAAAAAAATTGGTTAAGATGCACGCAATCAGCAATCATCCAAAACAAAATAATGACGCAATCTGCTGTGGTGTTCTTGAAACGACCGTAGTCAATGCCAGAGTAAACGAATACAAAGGCAACAGAATGACGCCTTCCATGCAATGGAAATGCAGCGGTACAAAAGCTGAAGAAAACTTAACATTCTCGAAAAAGTTTCATTCCAATAGGTTACACAAGAGACTTCGTAGTTCATTCTAAGGAAAAAGCGAATTTATAAAGAAACAGGACTACCAGCTATTGTGTAACGCAATTAATAATGCAATCTTTTATTATTTCACGTATGGGCATAATTATTTGTGCTCATGATGATTTATTTTCATTAGGGAACCTAAAAATATTACCACAAAAATTACTAAAGTCTGTGAACATATTTTCCAAAAATTCTGCGGTATTATCATTCGCATCGATTTACTTACTCTGCGTTGATTTAATGAAAAAGTTAATGTTGCTCTATAAGTTTTAGGTGAACAAATACCCATAACTACAAATCCAATGAAGGTAAAAACTAGATTAGTTCTTGAGTAACCAATCTTAACGCCTGATATTTCTTCTAACAGCATCAATAAAAAAATATTTTACGAAGCTTCGTTAGTAAATTGACTTCGCTTTATTTCAGAAAATTGTTTCGAATTTTCTTCCAGACCATGCAATCTCGCGCTTTTAGCCAAATGACAGCCCATATCAGCGGTGAGCGAGCATGTGCTTTGACGGGCATCTTCTGCAAACACACAAATGAGCAGGACTTTCTTTTCCCTTTCACGAGACTGGGAGATTGTCCACGCGAGGAGGTCTCCCATTGCAGTCATCAGTATGCCTTCCTCCCATCACGCACCTGCTGTCCTTTACATTGCGTAAGCCAGCTCACTTTCACTACAACGGTGCCAAAATCGTCGCTTCGTTTAGTCGCGGGAACAAATTACACGACACGGAACTGCCGTATTACCGCTGTGAAGCTTCAGCTGCGCTCTAACGGACAACGTTCAGCTGCGCTCTAACGGACAACGTTCATCTGCGTTGAGGTGAGGAGCCAAGTATCGTCAGTGCTTATTACCTATCTTGATGCGAGAGTTAGATGACCAGTTACGTTTAGCAGAGAAGTTAGTGTTTTAGCGGTGAAAACTCCCTTGAAGTTTGATGAATTTATTTCGCTGTGCGACGCATTTTGGTTGAGAGATTAGAATAAAGGTCAGAACTTCGAAACCTTTAAAGCGTATAACTCACAACTTTGATACCTTGAGCGTGTTATATGATAAAAAATTTGACATCTATTACAGAAAACCAGGAGTCGAGGTTTATTGTGAGAGCTACGCCAACTAAAGACTTTAACACAGAGGCGCTGAGATAGTTTTCTGTGCCGTCCCCAGCGCGTAATCTTCGGCACTCCCATGCTGTGCCTCAGCACCAGACCTTCCTTGTATCGTCACCTGTGTGCTAACACCATTTGTTGACAAAATTGTTCGCACAAGTTACGAACTGAGTTGCTTTCAATTGCACTACTATCTTTTTTCTTCATAAACAATAGGAATCAACATTTTTCGAAGAGGCAAATTTTTAGTAACGCACATAAATTAATTCAAATTCAAGGAGGAAAGGAAAATTAACAAAATTTCCAGTCGCAACGAATCCAATCCACCAAGAGGGAGAAAAAAATGCAAGCGAACAACTTCGATCGCCAACATTTACACTCTTATTGCCCATTAGACTAGATTATAAGTTAGTTTAAGCCTCCCTAATCACAACCTTCACAAGGTGTTCTCAATAGAGGAAGATTTGGTATTGGATTAAGGGAACCAGAAATTTGTGTTTACATACTGCGCATCGAAACAGCATGATTAAAAAAGCTCATATAGCCAGATTAAAGTTAAAGAAGGAAGTACACGTAATCGGGGTCAAAATAAGACACCCTTGACCTGAAAAAATGAGGTCCGCACGAAACAAAGACCTATTTCATTTCAACTAAAAGAAGGCCCACCAAACCTTCAGCTCGGGACCTCGAGTCTTCCCACTGGGAACGCGAATTCTCATGGATACAATAGTTATATCCCACTGAGGGAATACTTATTGCATCTCAGTAAATAATTCAATATCAGCTAAATTTGAGTGTCGAGTAATATTCACTACTTATTAGAGTTTTATTTCTGTCACTATATAAGTTACTATCCACTATACTTATTTTATTAGTCGCTTTCTAGAGCGGTTGGTACAGTTTTGACTTGAAGTACCGGTTGATTGATAAGAAAGTTTTAGCCTCCCTTTCCCACGACAGAGATGTTCAAAGAAAGAAAGGATGAAGACACTATTTAGTTTGGAGTTAAGGAAACGTGGAATCTATGCACGAGGTGCATAGAAACAGAAAGCTAAGAAAGAAATTCATGAAACAAGAAAAAAGTTGAAGAAGAATGTCAGAGGTGCTGAAAAACAGGACAATGAACCGAAAAAAGATGGTCCGTAACAAAATATTCCAACAAAAAGAAGGCCTACCGAACTTTTAGCTCAGGACCTTACATAATCTCCCTGAGAGCGCTAATTCCCATAGATACATTAGTTGTATCCCCTGAGGGGGTTGAAGAACCGGTAAAGGCATTAATCTATCTTTCAGGAAATTTGAAATAATATCTTGCCGATATATTATCTGCGCATTTTTGACGCAAAAGATTCTACAACTGCAAGGTGACCCACTGGTGGTCAATGGGTAATGCGGGTAATCCAACGGCGATCGAAGTGCCTTTCTATATGTATATACTTTACATGAGACCAAATAGAGGCATGCTTAAGTTTATTGTTTGTGAATTCGAATGTAGACTACTGGCATTGCGTTGAATTGTAATTGAATAATGAATTCTAGTTTAACCCGCTGCAGGGAACGAGTTAATCCGTAAGCTACGGTGGGTTAAGCTGATGTGAAACATTGAACTCAACTTAAACCCAATTTCAATTGTCAACATTAAAATGAAGGAAGTATTAATTGGAATATGTCTCTGTTAGGTTTATATCAAGAACATACAAAAATTCAGTTTGTGACCAAGCAGCCAATACGTTAAATAGACGGACAAAAAGTACAAATCATTGTGTCTGAAATAAAAATATAAAACACTGCTTATGACATTCATTAATAGTTTTTATCTTTTATTTCAGTCATATAGATTTTTATCTTTTGAACCGATGATGGAGCTGGACTCCGAAATGTCTTTTCATTAAATACGATTAATTTCCTTGGAATTTTCCTCGTTTTCAAGTTCCTCATAAATTTGCGATTCGAGCAAACGACTGACCCCTTCAGATGTATAGACAGACAAATCAGAGTTTTTCTATTGTTTTTCGGTTTGGATAGAGTTTAATGGTGAACGTGTTTATGTAATCAGGAACCATGACGAGCACTTTCGGAAGAAGGGTTTCAATCAGCAAGGCTCAACTCGCATCATTAAGAAGTGAATCGACAAGACGACAAGAACAGCTGCCACTGCGCTTTGGCGTAAGATTAAACGGTGATGGCAAATCCACAAATTTTATCACGTCACTACGTAACAAATCCACGTTCCCCAAAGCAACAACCACAATTCTACCTTTGAATGCAATTTAATGCTCCCAGCCAAAGTCCATTAACTTTCTATCAATCAAAATCCGTTAAATATTTTGCATACCCCTTGCACTAAATGTGGAGAGCAATGAAAAGATTCGTGAACAATTGTGATATCATAACCTTTCTGAGATCACTCACCCTTTGGAGAAGAAATGGGCGTAGAGGCTTCGTGAGTTACTGTAGCGAAAAGGCGGTGAACAGATCATTGCGCTTGAGTAAATTAAGTGAGATTGATTTTTTGCGGAAGTTATAAAATGCGATGTGAGCCTGCACGAGATTTTGACAGACAGCACATCCGAATAATAGGATGTTACGCAAACTCATTAGTTATCAATCGAAACACGGGCGTCGCAAAAATTTTATTACACTTATGATGGAGAATAATTTTCAGCATTTTTGAGAGTAAAACAACGCCATTGCGACACGATCCTACGATTAAATTACGTTCACGAAAGGTCAAAACAGTTCGCTCACTGCAAAAACGTGAAGTCATTCTCCGGATGAACTCGCATAGAAAAAATCATTAGAAAAAATGGCAAGTCCTATAAAAAAATAATTTGTCATCGTTGCAAACACTTTTTCGTCAAGCACTGAATTGACATAGCGGAAAAATATTCAAACTTTCTCGCATTTTTTAATCAAAAGCACGCCACGGATTCTTCTTGCGGCAGCGCTATGAGCAGGAGCTAACACGCAGAGCTAACCGACTTGGTCAAGTCTCGCGAGTCACTGCGTCTACGGAACGACAAGGCCTGAGCATAACTCAAGCGGCTTCCACGATCAGAAGAACGAGGAACTCGTCACGCGGCGCCTCCCTGTGAGGGCTTCACACATTGTAGTCGGTCGAGTCGGTGACAGGTTGCGTCTCCTTGGAGAAAAGCCTAGCACAGCCACTCCTATGAGGCTGTTGGCGCAGACCAGCCAAGCGTAACCAATGTAGAATGTTCGTCAGCCAACGATCGACGAGATCAGCCAATTCCAGTTTTTGTTAAAATGCATGCACATTTGCACTAAATTCCAAAATATGACTAGCATGTGGGTAGCATTTGCAGAAGTGAATGTTGTACGTATAGGTTCTTGTTTAACATGCAACCGAAATTCCAGAGTAAAAATTTTGGTATCAGAACATGATAAGCTCAAAAATTGAAATTGAATGCGTTTCCCCATTAGTTATTAGAAAAGTTTGTTGAAGCCTCTCCAACTGCAACAAAGGTGTTTCTGAGACAGGAAAGAGGAGGGCACCGTTTAGTATGGAGCTATGGGAAGGGGGAAATCTATGTACATCTAAGATGTACCCCAACACTGCGTTTCTGAAACAAGGTAAAAGTCGATGAAAAAAGTATTAAATTCTGAAAAAAACAGCAGCGAACCAGAAAAAGACGGTCCGTAACAAAACAAAAAACCCATTCGATTTCAACAAAAGGTTTCCCTAACCTTCAGCTCTGGACCTCACACTTTCCATTGGAGAGCACTAATTCCCAAAAAATTACAGTATTTTTATCCTCCAGAAATGGTACAGCTCAAAGAATCTCATAATAGTTTCAGAAAGTGTTTTAGAGTGAAAGAAAATTGAGAAGTGAAATGAGATAAAAAAATCTAGGGAAAGGTAATCTCAAGCCCCCTGTCTTCCTCACGAAGAACACTTGGAAGCGCGCAAAGAAAAGCCGGCATAGCTACTTTCGTCCTATAAAAAATTCTTATATTTCGTTTTGGCAAGTCCTATAAAAAATAAATTTTGATCATTACAAACACTTTTTCGTCAAGCACTGAATTGACAAAGCGATGTACTTACGATGCGATACACAACAGCCTCTGACAAAAGGCATATTTATTATTCTACGAGATTCTACCTTCGTAAAACAATTTGTAAGCTGTGTTATCTCAACTCATTTCCCCTACTGCTAGTTTAATAATCCTTAAATTTCTTTTTCTTATTTTCCGTCTAGGATGTCCGCTACGTTGAAACTCTAAGGTTATACATGGCCCCCAGTTTAAAGATGCTACGTTCGAGAAGGATGACGCAAAATGATACTTAAAGTTACAAATCATAGTCTTAAAATTTATGAGTGTTAGTAGTAAGCTCAAATGGGACGTCACCTTCACAAAAATTGCATAAACGCGACGTCTCAATGCAAAATTCCAAAGTAAGAGTAGTATTGTTGCATTATATTTGCTTCGAGCGATCACATCGAACCAAAAGAGGCGAGCCGCTCTCAAATCCTGTAAGCAGAGCGAGAGAGCCCTCAATCCGCTCTCGCAACGAAGCGCAAAAAGTCGCTCCGCTTTGGCAATCTGTGCAGGGCACCGGTTGAGACTCCTGCTCATACCGACACGCAGCGATGCCTCCGCCGTCTATACGAGCTTGAATTATGCTCCGCAAGAAACGTCCATATCGAAGAATCGGAGCATACCATGCTGTTATTTTTCGTAATTTGGTTTGAATAATGGTAGCATATTCTATAGCTGTTGCAAAATAGATGTCAGTAAAATGTTTTACGACTTTTCGGTGGAGACAGATGCAGAAAAAAATTTGCGCAGACTGCCATGCAGGCCTGACGATGAGTCAAAGCTAGGTAGGATAATAACTGCTAAAGAACGCTACACAAAATTACTAACTTGGACCCATTATCAGTTTAGTGATACAATCGCTCAACAATCGATTCTTAAACAGTCACCTCATTTTCCCCAAGATTATCCACAAAACACCCATATGGCAAATATTCATGACATCTAAAGAGCGGAATCTTTCGGCTTTTTGAAGTAGCAGAATTTTCAACGCTGCCTAGCAATGTTAAAATGAGAAAAAGTGCTCAATAAATCTCAACACTAAAGTGACCAAATGCCATCGTTTAGCGAAGCAGTTCAGTGAACCGCAATATCTATTGAGAACAGAAAGAAATCAGCGATGAAAGCACGATTGTCTAGCTAGGGTCAGGCGGAAGCAAGTTTCCATTGGCACAAATTCCGTCCGCGTGGGCAGGATTGCGATAAGAACGCAAGGAATTGCATGCAGTGGGCTGAGAGGAAAATTATAGAACTCACGCCCTAGAAGCAAATTTTGAAAATACGTATACACTTCATTAAACATGTTTGGTCAAATTGAAAAATTATTTTTCAGTGTAAATAGGAAAATAGGAGAACAATTAGAAACTGCCGAAGCCTTCCACTTGCGTTCTTCACAGTCAAACCAGAATGTTAAATGTATTAATAACTATTGAAGTTGATGCTTCTGAAAGTGACACAAAATATTTCGGTTTCAGAAAAATTTTTACTCAAGTAACTTTCAACGCAAATGAGGCTGAACATTTCAAAAAATGTTAATATATCGAGCAAGCATTGAAAATCATTAATAATAATAGATTCTTTGTCCCGAATTCTACTGAATTCTGAGCCGAAAAACCCCAATTCGGAGAAATGAATGGCCTATGTTGACTACAATTGCAGCTGTTGACTGCACTGCGCTTGCGATCTTGTTGAATGCAGTAAAGCTAATATTAAAGGGCCTTAATATCATAGTCACAAATATTAATGTGAAGTAATTTAATAGATGGTAAAATCCAATAGACTTGAAAGATATTACGGCCCACTCAAATAGTTCTGAGCGAAAACTGCTGAAATCATTCTCGTGTAACGGTCCCTCATCACGCACTATTACTTCATCGCAAACAAAACTCTCCTCGAAATTCAAGAAAAATTAAAGAAGTACGTCACGCCCTATAATAGGAAGATACTACATTTAGAATACGAGATTGAACGAATTAAAAAAGGTAATTATCTCAGCAAGTAAGTCCTATAATAATCGACTTCCGTAGCCGCTAGGCCCAGAGCAGTCGTGTTCATTCTGCCGCACGCGATGCGAGTTCATTGCCTATTTCAGCGTACTGATAACACTCAACTGAGGTGTTCCTAAGAGAGGAACACCTTCTGTTAACTCCTTATGGTATGGAGTTATGGGGAATCCACTGACAAGGCGTGCTTCTACACAATATCCCTCGCGCATCGAAACAGCTAACTAGGAAAAAGTATACGAAACAAAGTAGAATTTAAAGAAGTAGCAGGTGCTGATTACAGGACAGGATTGAACCGAAAAAATCCATCACAAACAGAATAAAAACTATTTCATCTCGGAAAAAGATGGTCTACTTAACCTTCAGCTAGAGACCTCAGATCTTCACCCTGAAAGCTGCAACTCCTACACACACTATAGTTGTATCCACCTGAGTGCAATGATAAGCCAAAGTTATAATTTTAGCCATAGAGAAGAACTCGGGAAATTTTTGTATGGTATCCGGAAGTATTTCTTCGCTCAGCTCAGATGTCTAAATGACGTTGTATTTTGTTTATTGAAAATCAGCAAGCCAGCATAAGGAAAAATGACGTGTTTGGCGACAATTATAAGTACCGTTCAAGATGAGAAAAAAATTATACCTTGAATTCTCCTATCTACACTGTCAAGTTTCTCTACTAAAGCGGCTAAATGAACCTACTGCCTCTCAGCATTTTTTCAAATAAATAAGTCATTTACCTAAAAAAGAAATGTAAAAAAATTTTTACGCGATGAATGCGCACGGAAATTGACATAATCAATTAGGTTGCAATTTACATTCAACACTTGTCAGGTACTCATTCCAGAGTACCATAATGAAGAAAACCCAGCAGATATAAGTCAATTAATGCAAGCAAAGATATGCCGGAGAGTGCCCGTTCCAAAAAAACGAAGAAGAGGTTTCAAGTTCTCGTGCTCAAGAGGCTTTCTGTTAACACGTAGAAGCACAATAATTGCCGTAAGACTAGGGAAGCCAATCAAATAATTCGGGAAAATATTTATTGTTGGCGATAAGAGCTTGGCAAAATTTTGCACGTCAAGTAATTTCATGTATAAATAGGACAGAAGACAATTGCAGATCCTAATAATAGAAAGGCATGTACAAATGATTAATGATCACTAAATACGAAAATCAAACTATGAAACGATCTCATCAGCGCACATTTGCGTAGCACCTGTCTCATTCCTCATTCCCGTGGGCTCATTCCTGCAACTGGAGGTCCCCTTGAATAGCTCTACAATTTATGTGCTGGGACTACAAGCGCCGTAGTCATTTACTCTATAATATTCATACAGTTCCTTAACACACTACGTCACTTCGAAGACCGAATGTAACGACGTAAATGTACGACCTTAAATTTGAAAGGTCCTTTTTTTATCATTGACAAGACTAAGAATGAGATCAAATAGAATTGGACGCAGAATGAAAAACCCAACGCGGTTCACCCTTCTTGTTCCGGTACAGTAACTTCGTAACTGAAGTAAATAAGTTAGTAACGCCTCAAAGATTAAGCAGCGGCGGCAAACTGAGCCATTTCGCCAAGCTCCCAACTTGTTCTCGTCAGACGCTCTCACGAGCTCATTAGAGCATGCAGTTTCGTTTGAGCCACTTTACCAGGTCAATAATGAGCGAAATCGAAACTATTGCCGAAAATCGATGATTTCAAATTGAAGCAGTTAGTAATGCGACACTGATGAGTATACGACACTCATGGATGCACTGTAAAAGCGTAATGCGTCAGCACTAAATGACTGCTCAGTTAGGTGGTAAATAAGTACTTCATTCTAAATGTCAGAATCATTATTCTCATATTGCTAGTTTAACCACCACGGTCACAGCAAAAGGTGATCTCAGCTGTGATGCGCAGTATTGGCGAGTTCGCCCAGCAGGTGTGTGAGTTGCTCATAAAATCGGAGTGCAAGTCGGATTAATGGCTGTCAGCTTCTTGATTAAATCCTATAGAATCTAATTTTTTTGCAGGCATCAGCCGAGCTCACAAAAATCAAAAGCAATCGAGAGGCATTCCACCGTAATAACTTCATCGTATTTCTATAATCAAGCGTAATATAAGAAGCTATAAATAATAGAAACGCGGTCGGATGTTTTAGAGAAATTCAAAGGGCAACGACATTTCATTGATAACAATTCACAAAATATGGTAGGTACATGATAATTTCAATTACATTCTAACTTTCGAGAAACGAGCATAAAACTTAGGTTATAATTCTTAAAATCACTTTAAAACACGCTAACTTTTTCATAGTTGTTATGAATGAAGGTCGACTAAAAGCTCAGGGAAGTAGAGTCAGAAGCGCGAATCCCAAAACATGCCTGGGTGAAATATGGCAATGAACATTGTTCACTATACACGTAACCTCAAAATTTAAACGGCACATCACAGAAAAAACTGATCTCTCGCCGTCGTGAGAACTCGGTCTCCGGTGATCGGCCGCTGGCTCCAGTTAATTCACGTGATCGTCACGCTTGAACACCAGAAGCGGCACTCAGAGGCCTGGAGCTGCTTCCGAAGGTGACTAACGTGCTAGCAGTTATTGCACAGTTGCTCATTTTTATCAATCAACTAGAGAGAAACTGACAACAGCTGCGGTTTCTCATCTTTCACAGTACTGCAGATATTTTTAATATATATATTTATCTACGCACACCTTCTCATCCACCCGCAATGCTGAGTATATCAGCTTCTTAGGAAAATAAAATTCTACCACCTTAGACTACGGCTAAAGATTTAAAACAAAAATTTCTTAGTACAGTAATACTCAGGCCGTTTTTCACTCTTTTCTCGAGCTAAACAAGTCTAAAATCGCTGGACTAAACTTTTTTTGGAGACATGGACAATAATATCACTACAAGCAGAAAATTATGGAAATAACTCATTTTTACAACCAGTTAATTATTTTATAATATATATATTTATACATAATATATCATTCCTTATTCTTCCCCTGTAAACTTTCATATTTCTTTAAAAATGCCTGATTTTTCTCCTAGTAACTATAGGAGAACCATATTGCACCTAGTATGCAGAAAAGCTAACGTATAACATTCAAAACATGTTTTACTGTATAAGTTCCCGTTGTGTTTTATAAGTTTCAGAAACAAGCACACTTTTGTAATGGTTCATCATGTAAAAATAGAAATAAAAAGACGGGGGCCCCAATGACATCGAAACGAAACAGGTGATAGAATGATTGCATGTGCCATCGAAACTATGTAATTATCTACGCAACTATGTAATTAGACCTAGGCAATTGGAACGACACGGGTGGTCAACACATAGTTGAATGTATTTGTAAAGCCAAAATATAATTTAAGACGTCAAAAGTCAAACTCGATATTCCAAAAGCTATTGAAAAATATTTCTGACACGATCTGTTGCAGCTACGATTCATGATTGTCCATTATTTTCTTCCTCCCACAACGTAAGTGAAAATGAACAAAGGAGAAAATTGGGATCCAGTGCTGACATGATGCAGATGGATGAGCGCACAGGCTGGAATATATCTTCTACAAAATAAGAAGATACAAAATGACCGTCATCTTGCATTGTTTCTTATTTTCATGGTTAGTTTGATAACGTTGATGTAAAATTTAATTTTACACCAACATCATCAAATTAACTACGAAAATAAAAAATGACACGATGAAGGTGGAGTTATTTGGTTACAAGCAAAAGAGTACGATGTAATACGGTCGCACTTTTCCATCCTTCTATTTTTCATGGATTAGGAGACGAGTCAAGCCGTCTTGCACGCATGATGTGAATAAAAAATTAATAAATTCCTTCTGTTCGGTCTTACTTTCGAAAATTCTTTATAAGTGATTTTAGTACCTACATTGATAATCAGTTAATTGAAGCATACGAGATGACAGCAAGGAGAAAAATTACGTAACCTGTTAACTGACTCAAATCGCAAAAAATGTAGAAAAATCAACCAGCGCAGAGTTACACAGGAAAATTTCTACAAACCTGGAAATGGTTTGAACACTTCGACGTTGAATGTAAATACGGAGCAGTATCACTCATTTCAAACACGACGCAACAACGTTTAAGCGGTTCAGGTTCTTCCCACGTACTATTACTATCGGGCTCAGAGACGGAAAACATGGAAATTTGGACCGTCTACGCGTTACACACTGCCAGCACCTCTTACGTGGCTTACAACCTCAATGCGGCCTTGCAAGAGAGCAGCTCATGTAGCAGTCATGATTTTGGACTGATGTCAGTTCAATATTAAACTTGATTTAGTCCTGAGCAACGCTTGTAGAAAAAACTGTAACTCCTGAATTTTAATATAAGTAATCTTAAGTTACATGAGCATGAAAGGTAGCAATGATCGCCACGCATATGTAAGAAGATTGGTAGGTGTAATACATGATAGGGAAGCCAGTATTCATCATCACCAACCCTGCAAATTATTCGCTATTTAGTTAAATCAAAAGCGAACAATTGAAATAGAGAATTATGCTGGGTAAATAACCATCTCATCAATTTCCATAGAGAATCCTGAAGTTAGGACTTGCAACTAGATGAATAAATAAATAAAAATAAATAAATAAAATAAATTTCCTCACGCAAAATACCACATTCCTGACGCAGTTAAATGATTGCAACTAAACAGTAGGTACTCACTTTGCATGGAGATCACGAAGCGCTGCAGTCTGCCCAGCCAACTGCTGATCTTTGATGTTCACTTGCTGAACCAGCTCCTCCACCTGCAACGGTGCAGGGGCACAACATAACATTAGGTAGGCAATTAATCATGGATTTCCAAAAAATGAGAGAAAATTGACAATGAATATGAAACCGCGCTTGATTGAGTCCCTTGTCGCACTACTGCTCACTTCAAAATCACTTGCATTATTATTGGACATGTCTACGTACAAAGAAATGAAAGCTGTTATCGTCAGATAAGAAAAAATAGAATCCAGTATCGATCCGAAATTCTACCTGCACGTATACTTCAACAACTGGAAAATATTTTATCAGAGTAACCATTGTAGTAGAGCACTTAATTTGTGAAATACTCAACAGCAGGCTCAGGCTACCTACTCTACACGTATTCCATGCGCAATACAAACTTTTGTCCCAATACGGCCTTAATTCTAGTGCTGATAAACAAAGAAAACACCATTTGATACCCGCCTTAAGTTGGCAGATCATACATAGAATTGCCCAGTGTCCACCGTTCACAAGACAAAACGAAACACTCGTTGAACCAGCATATTAAACGAGATGTTTATGTATGAATTGTGAAAGCGGCATAACATCCATTTATCAAATTTAGTACTGAAAATACGTAGTTAATCAGTAAAAGAGATAAACTCAAGCAAATTCAATGGATTACATTAGATGTTAGTATCAGCCTCACTGACCGCAACAAAGACTTTCCAAAGAGAGGAAGGAGGAAATCACTATTTAGGATGGACTTACGGGAACGCGGAATCTGTGCTCAAGGTGCGTAGATACAGTAAGTTGAGAAAGAAGTTCATGAAACAAGATAAAAGTTGAAGAAATAAGTAGTAGGTACTGAAAAACAGGACGAGCAGTTAAGCAAAAAAAGAATGATACTATTCTATTTCAAAAATAGGCGTATCTGAAATATTGCTCGGGACCTCTAACAGTCCTCCTAGGGAGGCTAATTGCCATAGATACAATAGTTGTACATCCCTGAGGGAAGCAAATTCAACGAGGTTAGAGGAACGTAATATCGATGAGATGCCTACCATCAGCAAAGTCGTGCTTGAAATTAAATAGAAATTCAGATGTAAAGAAGAAATTCTATTTACGTGACTGTATGAAGCCTAAGTAAAACGGCAACACTTCAGCTACTAATTATATCAACTTAATGCCAGTTATACAGATAGTTAATGTTAGTTTTACAAATAGTTAGAACACAACTCATGACAGAGGAAGCAGCGGAAACAAGGAGGATGTGACTGATTTAGCCGTCTACCATAGAGGCAGCATGTAAGCATGCATCAAGTATAAGCTG
The DNA here is from genome assembly GCA_014220935.1 of Platorchestia sp. MABIK. Classification (NCBI taxonomy): domain Eukaryota; kingdom Metazoa; phylum Arthropoda; class Malacostraca; order Amphipoda; family Talitridae; genus Platorchestia; species Platorchestia sp. MABIK. The sequence continues at coordinate 206,735 of JACJUY010000066.1, forward strand.
TAACAAAACATTAATAAAAACGTTTTTGTACTAAATTAGAGTAACACGTTATAAGCTTATAATCTAGAAAATATAATTTTAATGTCATCAATGCTACATAAGGGTAACAAAAATAACTGGAAAAACAACCAACTACAGTCATTTACCATTAAAAACGGTGTTAGTCAAGAGATCCTTTCGTTAGATCAATATAATTAACTGATAACCTGTAAAAACAATCCACCATATAGTACATCACCATACCAATGAATACCTACATGGCAAATTAAGAACAACGATGTGCAATAGGAAAAAGTGCATCACAGGAGCAATGAGTTGCGTGGAAAAACACAATCGGACCAATTATATGTAAATTGCTACAAGTCCTGATACACGAAAATATTTGCCAGGTTTTTTTCAAAAAGTGCATCCTGTGGGGGCCTTTTGCGTAGAATTTAGATATTTTAAAGTACTAACAATGTAAGTTCATTTTAGTGCAGGACCTCAGAGTAACCAGGAAAGACGAATCAAATGCTGCATTCTATCGTATCCATACACCAACTTCTCGTATCAGACATCCAGAGTCAGAAAATAAACAACCTTTGTAGCCAGACAGTGATACAGAAGAATTTTCGAAACTTCTTATTCTAATCGTACACCAACATCATTAACGCAGAAACCGAACTCGTAGAACTGAAGAACCTTTCTCCATCTACAGGGGACATGGACGGAACAGTTGTGTTGTTACCTCTTCCTGTAAGAAGTCAGCGCGTACCAGTGCATCTTCCAGCTCATGTCGAGCGCAGGAATTTTCCTCTTCAGCGTTCATTTTAGCTTCATTCAACTCGAAATTTCTTTGTTCCATTTCCTGCAGTATTCGGCGACTAGCATCAAGCTGTTCCTTCAATAGTTTGTTTTCAGACGATAGCTTGGATTCAATGCTTTCCAACTCTGCATGTCTCTTAAGAGATTCATCCTGAGTTTCTCTTAACTCAGCGTGTAAAGCTTCAAGCTCATCCTGCTTCTCTTCTATTTGGCGCTTATACTGTCCAAGAAGAATGTCAGATTCCTCTACGCACGTTTGTAAGTGCAGAATAGTAGTACAATGTTCTTCAACCTGCTTCCGGCATTGAGCAACTTCTTCGTTTGCTTCCTCCAAGCTTTTCGCTAACATGAGCTTTTCTCGGCCATGTACTTCTAATTTATCCCGATAAGTGCTATTTAACTTTTGCAGAGACGACAGTTGCACGAGAGCATCGCCGATAGTGTCCTCAGTTGCAGTTACGTTTAATTTTACGTATTCTGGCTCTCGATTTGCGTCGAGGAAATTTTCTTGTGAAACAGGGGAGGCGTTCTGACGATGCACAGAATCAGTGAGTGAACACTCTCATAGCTTGCCCAAAAACACAAGAAGTACAGAAGCATTTTTTACACAACGCATTATTTGAAGGGAGTGTTTCGTAGTAGCTCAACTTGAAGTCATGTAATTAGGGAAAATTACCATTATGATAGGCCATAGGTAAAACAGCATACCAGTTGTGCACAACAAACAAAATTTGAAAAAGTGCAGACTGTCTTTGCATTCGACATCTCTAAAAATAACGTGCTTTAACGAGTGCATCTCATGCCATACTTTATGATCAGGCAATTAAAAACAGGCTATCAACTCATACAAGAACAAAGCACTCCTTCCAAACTGATCCGATGATATGAAAAATGACAGGATAGATGAACGAATCACCAGTAGTAATTATCCACAAAAATTACGGGCGTATGAAATTATCGAAATATTTGGCTCAAAATAACGATGATCGAATACAATTTCAGACTATCCTATCTGGAGAAATGGAGTCGACATTACGTCAATTTGAAGATTAATCGAAGAAAATGAGATCCAACATAACATTTAGAGCAAAACTAGTCTTGAAAGTTAAACTCGAGACATGAACTCGATGAAATATAGAAAAGAGAATCCGCCATTTCAAAGTTAACGGCTAACACACGAAAATAATTTCCAGCTCACAAGCTGAATAAATTAGTGAAATTCATTATAGAAATGCACCAGTTGGTCCGCGTATGGGAGAATGAAGTGGCTTCCTACTCCTTTGAGAAAATAATTTATACTATCAAATTTCATGGTAGGTGTTATTTACTTGAGAACTGATTCAACAAAATTGACATTCTCTTTATATGAAAACTTATTCTCTTTCATTTTTTAGACAGCTTTCTAACTTAGAGGCATTTTGAATTCATTTCCCTTGGCAGGTTACATTCACCTCAAGTAGACACAGAAATTCACCTCTGACGTCCATTTCCACTCACTCACGACCTCAAAATAATCTTATACGAGGAATTTCGATTAAGTATTTATTCACGCGAGACTTCACCTAGAGCCCCTCGTGCAAGTATGAAAACCGAAGGCCAGAAAAGCTATTGGAGGAGCACGAGATGATGCACCAAACTGGAAGGTCAGCCAAGCGTGAGCGATCGAGTTGCAACGCTAAACTCATAAGAATCATTTTGCTTTATTCATGTAGGAAAGTGAAACATATTCACATAGATGGTTATTCAGTTTCACCTCCAATCATCAAGCGTGGTTGAAGAAAATCAATTACTTACACAAATCCTTAGTTTTTTTATAAAAACAGTCATCGTCGAAAAAAAGTCACCGTGTTAGCAATTCCACCTAATTAATCTGCATTACAAAGATTTAAGAAAACCTATTAGTCAGAGAATGTCAACGCTAGAAGATTGAATGAAATTCTTGGCAAGCGATGGTCCTTAGAGTCCGAGAGGTTGATATGATTTGCAACAGTAGACAGAGATTCAAAGTAAGAGGCGAGTCACACGCTACCTGATGCTGGGTGAGGTATGCCTGGCGGCCCCTGGAGTCGGACGATAGAGTCACGCGCTGATGGAGGGCAACGTGCTCTTTGTGAAGCTCCAGTAAGTCAGCCTAAGTCAGAGGATGACAACAGTCTATGGTCATGTAAGAACGCACTTCCAGTGGATGCTATTTCACGTCTTAGTTTCTGCGTTCGTGGAGGCTCTTTGAAGGACTCTTCAAGATGCAAATGAACGAGATAAGGTCTTCTCAACAAAGTACGCTCAGTGTTTTGGCCAATCGGTGTTAATGCAAGGATATATCTCGAATAACATCTAAGATAAATTTACTTTCATGAAATAATAGAGCGCTCTTAATAGATCTTTCTCATTAAAGTATCAAATGTCTTGAAGAGTCCTTGGATTTACGTTCTGAATTCGGTGCGTAGTACTGGGTAATGTTAGCTCAAGTCTAGAAAAATAACAATAAAATTATTCAATCGATAATGTTACAGAAAATTTTGACAACGATACAAAATAGCTCATGGTACTCGACAAAAAGCAGCAAAGCCTCCAATTTTCATGCTGTCAAGAAAGTTACACTAGAGTGAGAGAGAGGTGTTGATCTCGATGAACGAGAAGCGGTACGATTTCAGGAGAGGGACGCAAGCTGCATAGAGTGCCCAGCTGTAAGGATTACAAGTGCAGTCGTCGAGCTTGCACAAAATCGTGCGACAAGGACAGTTCTTGTGCTCAACACACTCCTCTCACGAGTACACAAAATATAGTTGTTAACTACAGAGAAACGTGCACAAGAGAAGTATTGTCACAATCACTGGCGTACGAGGAGCAGTAAATCCTGTTGTTGTACTTCACTTTGTGCATGAAGAAGGAAAACTTCATTTTCGAAATTTTGGAGCTACAGAATATAAATCAAACAAAAAAGCAAAGCCTGATTCACAAGTAGCTTCTACGAAGCACTTATAAAATTCTGAACAAGAATTTTGAAAAAAAAATTCACGGCAAACTCATATTTCACTGCAGCAGAAATTGTGCAACTGAATGTTTTCACTGGATGCAAGTGGTATTAAATCTTTGTTTTAATATCAGATAAAAATTACTTTCCGAGGACGCAATCCAAACTGAGCTGTAAAAGCCTTACAAAAAAGATGACTAAGTGTAGATGAGCAGCAAACCAAACACACAAATTTTGCATAATTTGGTTTTAAGTTCAAACAGTACAGTACAAAACATTTGAAACAATTATTTTTAAGAAATCATGACTTTTTAACGATTCAGCAATGTAATAAATTCATACGAGAGAAGCTCATAAGCCCCAATTCCAAGTTGTTCTTGGCGCAAGCACGGTTCACCTCTTCAGATTAGACTACCACTTTGATTAACCTTTCCTAACCATAACAAAGGTGTTCCAGTGTTCCAGAGCGGAGAGAGGGAGGCACCATTTAGTATAGAATTAAGGGAACGGTAAATCAAATCTATGCACAAAGTGTATCTCAACACCTTGGGCATAGAAACATCAAGATTGAAAGAATTTCAACACACAATGTTATTAAACTTGAAGAACTAGGTACTGAAAAATAAAACAGTGAACCAAGAAAAGGACGTCTGAGATGAAATAAAAATAGAACTATTCTATTTCAATAAAAAAGTCCTACCTAACCTTCAATTTGGACCCCACATAGACTCTTAGAAGTGCTTAATTACCACGGATAAAATATTTGTATTCTTCGGAGAGGAGCTCACCTCTAAAATAAATGCTATAACACTCGCCCATTTCGTATTCATTATCACCTAGCATTGTATACGCATCGAGCAACTGTTCTGTGCTCGATCTAATACTAGCCATCACGTTAAATTGACCCCAACACTGGTTATTTCTCAAATATAGGCCAGTGCAAGACGGATGGGATCCATAAGGTTCAGAGTTTGATCAATGCGCATGTTAGACACTCAATTCAACAAAAATTAACGATACATCACAAGCAATTAACAAAAACACAGAAACATACCGACAAATTTGGATTCCTTCAACTGACCTGTGTAGCCTCGAGCTTTGCCTTGAGAGTCTCCACTTGCGTTTCAAGAAGGTCAACCAAGAGCGCATCTCCGCTGCCTGAAGCGAGAGTGCCTGAACTGGACACCTGCCAGTATCAAAACGGCATTGAAGCTATATAAACTGAACCAGCTTCAAAAACCACCTCAAAATGCAGTGAGGAATGGCGTTCACAACGCAAAAAGACATTGAATGTTGACAAAGACATCCAGTGCGAGTTCATTTTGTAAAACTGATCAGATATCGATATTGAAGACAGTTGTGATGCACCTCGAAGGAACTCAAAGTATTTCCAATGGAAGTGTATTAGATACATCACAAAAAGTTGTCGGTTAAGAAATAATAACATGTCGATAAAGTGACGCACGGCTCTTCTTTCGGCAAGCAAAGGTTATTGAGGTCTTACAAGGAAAGATAGTTGTGTGACATGTAAGGAAAATTTTTTACCGAGGCAGAGAGACATTTAGAAATAATTCTTCAGGATATACTCTAAGCCTTGAAAAACTTTTCCTCAAACTATCTTCGCAGAAAGTACAAATCCATGGTGATTTCCAATAAACGACCATTTTTAAATCGACTAAGTTTAAGAGTTAGTATGAAGAGCTCTTCTTTCACAGTTAATTCACATTAAACACAGTGGGTGCGAACCTTTTATTAGAATGAAATTTCAGTGAAATAAGGTTTTTTAATAATTACATTGACTGGAAAAATTTTCTTCCCCGAGAAAACGACGCTTATTTTGAAAACACCTATGTTTACTCATCCCATGATAAGAGGTGGCTTCTTTAATCCAACAATAATTACAGCTAAGAGCAAATAAACACAATTTTTAACTTAGGATAGATTAGAACCCAACTTTCGAAAATTTGAAAAAACTATACACAAACCTTATCATGATGAATGGAGCCTTCCAAGTCCAAAGACCTGAGCGAATCCGAAAGTTTGAGAGCCGAGAGACCACCGTTTTTGGCAGGTGTAGAGTAGCTGGTCAATTTGGCGCATGTTGACTTGGGATCGCAAGTGGCTTGGTGACCATGCGACGCGCCGCGGGTGTCGCTCACAGCAGGCCGTGAATCTAACTCATCAGCGCTGGTCTTTGAGGGTACAGGAGTGCTGTGCTTCGTGGTCAGGTTCTGCATGTCTTTGTACTTATCCAGGAGATTCTTGTGCATAAGGAAGGAATTTTCTGATGATGGGAAGTTGTCGAAAGTCCCTCTGCGAGAGTTCGGTGGAGATGACTGAGACCGAGGTTTCTTGATTGGGCTGCTCATGGCATTCGGAAGCCGAGATCCATCTAAAAAGCAAACAATTTTTACTTCGTGAAGCTTCAAGAACCAGTTTCATCGCAGTTGGCCACCAATCAAAACTTCAATTAGAATTAACATTGAAAAAGAGAAAATTAAAATACTAGAAAATGAAAACACTACTCATCAATATAGTTCACATTTGGAGAAAAAACATGAAACGGCACCTTAGAAACAAGGAAAACGCAAAATGAGACATTTGAGGCCTTTAGTGTTGAATTCACGTTCATCCCTTTTATGAACTACATGTGCAAACTCGGCTCACCCCAATCAAAAAAGTCGGCGTTATCGTTGCTAAGGTTGCTTGCTGCTGAGGTCTCGGACGCAGTTTTGTATTCGTCATCTGAAGACAAAGCCACGCGAGATGAGCTGCGGTTCTCGCTCACATCGTCAGACCTGACACCGTCCTGCGACTTGTAGCTTCCTGTGTCGTTTGCTGAGAAGCTCGTTTTGGACACCCCGTTTGGTGTCGAGAACAATTCTAAGTTTGAAGAACTCGATTTTCTTAATAAAGACGCATTTTTCTTGTTGTTGGCCAACAGACTCTTACTCTGAGAAGACGAGTCTCTCTCGGCGGCGACGCTTTCGATGGTCGCTCTGGAGTAGAGTCAATCATGCGTTAGTGAAAGTTCTCGGCTTAACCATTACCCGTCAAAATCTTGTAAATTTTGTACTCATATTACCATTGTCACAACTTCTATCATTTAATTTGCACCGCCATCGAGTAGTCACCGATATCAGGATGAGGAAGGAACTGCTACTCGACATTGAACTTCGAACACACTAGGGCACAAATTTCACAAGGAATAAAATGTATTAGAACTGTTCTTGAAAGTATTTTGAAATCCTCTTGGACGGTAAAGAGTTAAACTAGGAAGTAAATAATGTATGCTTGATGAGCATTGCGATACAATTACAAACATCATTATTAGTTCGATCATAGCAAGTAAAATTGCAAGAAATATATCCTAAAATCATTTAAAATGCTCCGGCAAAATTTGCTCCTCGCGAACAATATTTTCATCCTTTATTCCACTTGAGATCCTCTTTCAAATTCAAAACAAATAATAAAATGCATAAAGCGTTGGATCAAGGCTCATATTTGAAACTTTACGGTTGAAAACTCACGTCTTGGACAGAGAATCCTTAGAGGTTTCCTTGCCAGAGCTGGAGTCAGTTATGACATCCTTGAGACCGGCAGCGTTGCGCAGCGCCGTCACCCAGTTGCTGCGGATGCCTGCCGTCACCGCGGAAAATACGAACTGCTTCTCCGACCATGTCTGCGCACAAACATAACGCGCTGAATTAACGAAAATTTACATCATAAAATAACCATTGCTGCTCATTATTAGTATTCCCGTTCAATAGTAACAGCAACTGCGCCAGCATTCACTATAGAATTAAGAAAACTGGAAGTCTATGATCAAGGGGTGTTCACATAGAAGCAGCAAGGTTGAAAGAAGTTCATGAAACAAAATGAAAGCTGAAAAAGAAAGTAATAGGTACTGAAAATGAGGCAGCTGTAAACCAAAAAAAGATGGTCCATAACAATACAAATTAAGAATCCATTCTGGGTCGGCGAAAAAAGCCTACCTAACACTCAGGTTGGGACCTTACATTCTCCCCTGGGAGTGCTAATTCGTATAGATACAAAAAGAGTAACCCAGCTAAGAGAATATGACAAGCGAGTGTTCCTATGCTCACGCCAGTGGTTTCATTTCATACATTTATGAGAGGTTAATACAGTGTTATTACACGCTCATGTACACTCTCGAGGTATGTAGTACACAAACAGGTAGGAGCAGACAGGATTCGTATTGACACGTAACCGAAAGTTTTCAAGTGGCTAAAACGTTCAGATAACTAATTTGAGTTGCACTACTTCCGAATAAAAACTAGAAGCAAAAAAAACGACTGAAACACTATTCTACAAACAAGAATTAATTAGCAGTTCCCATAATTTCAGAGCGCTACGTTAGTCAACTGAATTTTACCTTGATCACGAAGCCGTAGTTTCTCGCGACGTCCAAATTATGAATATCCTCAGCGGTTCCTAAATCGATAATGCCATCCAAGATGCCGGTCTCCTCTGCGCTGGAGTTGCGATAGAAGCGCAGCCCCGTCCCTTGAAGAACAAACCAATGTTTGTTCCATTCCTGAAAAAATACATCGTTTATCAATACAATTGCATTCCCGTTTAAAAATGATCGTCACTGCCTTTGAGAGTAATTCAAACTATTTGATAAATACTACTTTGGAAAAAGGATATCTACGAAAAAATTAATACTTAATCTCGACATGATATAATTCTTGCAAACATCAAATCTTAGGCTACTCAGTACAATTCCCATGGGATACCAAAAACACAAAAAAAACATCAACCATTATATTCTGTAATCGTCCCAATGTAGACGGGGCAAAAAAATGCTGACTCTTAAATACCGGAGATTTGACATTCACAAATTAATTAATTTCAATGAATTTGAAATGAGTTCAAATTCATTCCGAGTTCAAAGAGATAAGTTTGGGAGTCAATCAAGAAAAGATGTTCCTCAAATATTTCTCATAACGAGGGAAAATGCTTCTCACTAAAAATTTGTTAATTATAACTAAAAGATAACTAAATGCCTTCAAGTATAAGTAAGACCTAAATTTTTTGCATGTTGCCTCTTTTAAAACACGGCTTTTGTTGACAGCTGATGTTAGGGCAAATAAATGAAGATTAAGAACATGTGCGAGTGATAGGAGACAGCTGCCGTACCTGATTGTCAGTAGCCTTGAAGAGCCAGCCCTTCTTGATGAAGAGCAGGTCTTCTGCAGGCAGGTCGACGCGAGGCAGACTGACCGAGCCACCGTCTTCAGTTCCACCGCACCCGTCCGGAGCACCTCGCACCTGCCGGAAACATGCCGTCATAGCATCAGTTAACACGTTGCTTGCGACACGACGCATCGGCGGGTCGTTTGAAATATTTTGACAATCTTTTAAAATTAATGGTAGTTAATGCACCCAGTTAATGTTTGGTATTTACAAAATTACTAACAACTCTTGACTTTAAATTTGAGTTTAATATTGAAGTTCAGTTTAACCCATCGCAGTCAACGCGTTAAGAAGCGCACACCCACACACCTGAGTTGGGGGCGGAGTGTCCGTAGGGTCACTGATGGTGTCCATGTCCTCCGTGTCTCGGTCTCTGGTCGGCTTGTCTGCAACATTGCTCTGCAACACAGGCACCTTGTTCTGACACCAGGCATACGCATTCGCTCAGGGCGAGCATGTAAGAGTGTCGCACAAAATGAGATACTCTCGCTGTGAGTTCATGTAAAACTATTTTCTTATAATGCGTAAATGTTGAGCCTTTTTCGTACACGTACACTCATTCTAGAGCTCTTGTGCATTCTAATTCGTCCATTTACATAAACGAAATTAGCACGCATTAACTTCTTGTTTTTGTCTAAAAAACAACCTAGTAATCTTGCTCGTAGGAATGAAAGCATAAACACTACCCTAAGACATGCGTAAAGAAAGACAGAATAGCGACAACAGTAGGAAGAAATACAAAGACATATGCGGGACAGAAGTGAGATCTGTAACAGAGTGATAAAGTAAAAAACGAAAAAAGTAAAACAAACTTTCGAAATGTTATTTAACAGCCGATACTGCATAGTAACTGTAAGGCTATTCCTCGCAGATGGTGCGAGAAGTTGCGTTCAAATTGATTTCCATACAAACACTATAGCGCGCCACTAAATTGCGGCTCTATACACCAGGATGGCTATGGCAGTTTCTGTATTACCTGCTGGTGATGGAGGTGGTGATACTGCCGTCTCCTAGAAGAGGTAGTGGTGATGGATGCTGCGATATCTTTCAGTTTTTCTTCTCTTTTGGTGGCCTCCAAGTCCGCGAGCACGGAGCTGGTATCCAGTTCACCTAGAGCATCACATAATTAATGGACGACCACTTATAGTTCAGCAATTAACGCTCTGAGACAATGGAATAATTCACTAGATACAGTTCATACAAGTGTAGCGGTTAAATATTGGAAAATTTAGGTTTGATGCTATATGCGTGTCTCGTTAAAATTATCTTCTTACATTATTAACATTAATTATTCAAGAATTTACTCTATATCATGGCTACTAGGTCTTGATGAAGATGATGAAATTAATCCGCATAAATAAAATAAGAAATCGGTCTGTTGATGAAACTAATACAACCCACACGCTATAGATTATAAGTATAAATCTCCCAAACCATAGCAAGGGAGATCCACGAAGAAAAGAAGCACGCCACTATTAAGTAATGGAATCAGTGGAATAGAAAATTTATGCACTAGGAGAGTCCACATATCCTGCGGATAAAAACAGCAAAAATTAAAAGTATTGTAAGAAGTTCATGAAACAAAACGCAATTCAAAGGAAAAAGGATAACAGTGAACCGAAAAAGGTGTGAAACAAAAGAAAAAAACTTTTGAATTTGAACAAAGAGAAGTCTTAGAGGACTTTAAGCTCAGGATCTCACATCTTCCCCATGGGAGATTAAATTCCTATGGATGTAATAGTCGTATTCCTCTGAGGAGACATACAAACAACCAACAGGGCAGCCTGTGCTTCAAATTACCCACAGATTCTCAAATGACACACGCAGTCGCAGTTACACGCTGCTATCTGCACAGGTTGGACTATTTCAAGCGTAACCAAGGTACAGCTACTACAAGTGCAGTCTAATAAAAATAAAAATGCTCAAAAGCACTGTGTTCCTTAAAAGTATTTTATTTAAACGGTCGATCATGATACATCGGGTGGACGGACAGACACACGAATGCGAAGACGAGAAATTAAACAGACCGAATTTACTTCAGCGCAACAGCGGGTAATGAGCTTACAGAAAACATGACCATGAGGAGAGGAAGAGATAGCTGTGAAACTAAGCGTAGCATACTCCAAAGTTCATTCAGAAAACTCTCAACGAGAATCAAAGACAGAATCATTCATGCAAAGTTAATAAAAAACAAAAACAAACGTACATAAGATGATTTTCACTAAGGTAAGATTAATTAACTGGTTACTCACCCGATCGGCGAGTTCTATAGTTAGACCGAACTAAAGCCTCTACTGATGCATTAGTCCCCAGTAAACCACTATCATGCAAAGGTGGAGTGAAGGTAAATGTTTTCGTTTCTTGAGTAGCTTGTGCTTTGCTGACATCACTTGGAGGTGTCGGAAGGACTCGTCTTAAGCGTATTTTCGTCTCGCATACTAAAGCATCTGAACGACGGAGTTTTGGATACGAGGATTCGTGATACGAAAGAGAATCTTTCAGGATATCTGGAACAGAAGAATAATTGATGTTTGCTGGGTAAGTAGATTCCGGATCACCAGTTGGTCTCTTCATCACTCGGCAAGAAGAGTCTTCATCCATAGATACCGACTTGGGGAGAGCACCTCGCACTCCTACAATGCTACTGACATCAGATTGAGACTTCTTGAGGATGCTTTTGAGAGGCATTACACTTTTTGGCTGATAAACAGGAGTGTAGGATGTGCACAAGATGGGTAATTCAAGAGATGCTATTCCACATTTCTTGGGTTGCTCGCTACCACGCGTATTCGGAAAATGATCTTTAGAACTTGGTTCGCTATTGTCGCATGATGATGATGAGCCAAGATCAAAGCTAACCGTCGAGGATGACACTTTGTTCATAGGAGCGACGGTTGAAGCACAATATATTGTTCGTTTCTCAGGAACATTGAAGCTGTTACGTACAAGCGCTACGGACTTCATACCATGAGTCGGGCTATGATCGCTACCTGGAGGCGGTTGAATAAAATAAAGCGTTAGATCAACACTGCTTTGCTTCTTCCTCACCAAAGGAAAAATAAAGGTTTGAAAGAACAAGAAGTCATGCAAAAAATGCTTAGGATGTTGGCTCAAATAGGAAGTAGCACAGTTTAAATTAGTATAAAAAGTTCAATAGCATCATTTCACTTAGGTATGATGAATGCACTGACAGAATGCAACCAATTAAAACCAAATTTACGGTGTATGAGCTAATAATCAGAGCACATTTCTGTCAAATGAAGAGATAAAGTACGTACGGCCTTCCCTGCCATTTGAGCCCATCAGTATCAAACAATTGAAGATTAGCGCTAAAAGCATGGTCATAGCAAGAGAAAATTAATCTAGCCATTCTAAATCATTTATAAGACTATTAGAAATATAACAACATGCAAAATATTAAGAAACGGCAGTAAAGGTACAATTCCCTGTAAGTTATGGAAGAAAAATTCAATAAAGAAATGTTTACTCAAAAAAGAAAAGCAAGACAATTAGCATCATGATTCCCAATCAACAAATGAGAAAGTGAAAAGCCGGTAACCGAATTCATAATGAAAATTAAAATAACTCGCATGCACCTTTTGTCGAATTAGCTTCTATTCTAAACAGTCTACTTCTTCTAATGTCCCCACCTGAAGACATAGGAAGCATGTCCTGTACGTCAAACAATGATTGAAACTATAGCTCCTGATAGACAAACAGCATACCGAAGCCTACGTAAAACACGTAGCCCCTAAAGAAAACCAGGAAACAAAATCAAAACCAAATTGGGTTAAGGTTCCCATAGCAGCCTTAAAGCATTCAATGCCAATCAAATTAGCAAGCGAAAATAATTCCGACAAGTTAGAATGAACCTGAGTGGTTTTGAAACTTTATCGGTAAAGACGGTTTTAAAGTCCTGTACATCTACAAGGTGGGCATTTGAGGTGCTAAAACAAAAGAACTCCCCGAAGCGAAAACACCTTGGCATGTTTCCAAATCGATAGCAGAGTCACTAGCTCAGTAACAAATTAAAGCTCAACATTCCATTTTGGAATTAGTAGCCAGCAACCTTTATTACATAACTAGCATCTAAAGCAGCACAAGATAACATTTTATCGTCTATCAACGCAACAAGAAGGAACTACAGTACACTATTTTCTAAAGCAATATAGACCCTGGTAAATTTTGAATAATCAAATTCAACCTGCTCTCAAAATGTGATGATGACATCAGATGCGCTGCAAAACGACGAACCAAACGCCCACGCATCAGAAAGTCAAATCGATCTATGCCTTTCATGTCTATTTTTGTTGCTCTGGACCAAAAACGAACACCAAATACATGGTGTCCCTCTGAAAAAACTTCAAACACATATTAACCAATTATCGTTAGGTTTTTGTATTAGGAAAATAATATTCTATTTAATATTTTCCCCTTCCTGTAAGCGAGTAAATGCTTCTCGAATTGCTTCATTAAATTTCTGGAATGGATTGCTCCGAGAGACGCCAATTGATTTGAGGGTTCCCAAAAAATGTGAATTGATGGAAGCTAATACAATAGTTTATATAAAAATTGAATTTCAAACAAAAATATTTTCTACTTTCCTAATAAAAAAAGGGTTCTGAAAAAATGTCGCAAGATCCAAAATACTCAGTGATTTAGTCATGCGTGATTGAAGTTGAATTTTCTCTCGTGTAGGACACACTTTGTACTACAATTTTTCAAGCGCTAAATATTGAAAATTTTATAAGAATACTATAATAGAAATTTAGGAATCTCATAGGAAAACTCAGATGAAGAGATAATCTAAGCAAAGAATACCCATAACAAAAGCCTGGTTATCACGTTGAAAGACAAGTAGAGAAGGTCGAAAAGAGATAAGTGCAGTAGGAAACCCTGGCAAGGCTCTGATCCTTACCTAAAAAATAAAGTTAAAATTACCAACCGAAAAACCTCACTACACAAGACTAAAACCCGAAATGTGATGGAAGGGTGAAGAACAAGCCAACAGAAAATAACGAGATAAACAACAAAGGATCACGCTAGAACCGAGTATCAATCGAGTTGAACTAAAGCGTCACCCAGCAAAACAAGAGACGAAGTTTAGTAATCACGCCCTCAGACCTGACGATGAGAAAAGCCAAACTGGAGACACTTACTTCGAGGCTGGGACAACGCGCGGGCTTCTCGGTTCAAAGCGCGGCGAGTCCGAAGCCTGTGAGTCTGTTTGTCTTGTGTGGGAGGGCTCTCCGAAGTGGGTGGGTTGTCGTCGTAGTCTGAACACGGACGATCAATTTGTCATTGTAATCAACACTTCACGATTTCACAGCGATACCTTTGACTGAGTAGTGTGTCTTCTCTTAATGAGTATCTAATATTAGGACGAGATATGAATGCATGGTCCGGCAAGTGCGCTAAAATGTTCTCGAATAGAACTTTAGAAATGATTTCTGAAATGATTTCTTAAGTGATACAATTTTAGTAGAAAAATCAAATTGACGCATTTTATAAATCCATAAATTACTAGCGATTTTAACATAGATTTAAGGACAAGATACCTTAAGCATGAGTAATTCATAAAAACACCGGAGAGTCAGCAAAACGTAACAATTAAACCTTTAAAGACCCCGAAAATTGTACTTAAAAGTTGAATATATGAAATTACATTGGCCAAAAATTCACTTAAGCGATGCGCACAGAGATTACCTCCTTTCTATAACACAAAAATATTAAAGCTATAGAGCTAATAAATCTATTATTTACATTATTCAGGATTGCTAACACAGAGCAAGGCAACTGAGCCGATATTAATTAATGCAACTCTAAAAATATACATCCCGACGAAATAGACAAATACGAAGAAAATATCTTCTCACCAGGCGCATAAGGAGGAGTGTTCTCCTTATGGTCGTCGCGAAGAAGTTTGGAAGGAGTAGATACCAAAAGGCCAGAAGAGCTTGAAGTCGATGAAGGCAGACCAGCACGTGAGGTTGGAGTTTGAGATGGAGTAGGGATAGGGTTGGACCTTGAGTACAGCAAACTGTTGAACGGCGTCACAGTTGAGCCAGAGGCCGACGTGTTACATCCTCCATACTCGGTTCTTGTGGAGTCATTGAACGACGTCGAAGAGGATGAAATTTGCCTGTTATTCGACGAGTAATAAGAATTCTTTTGATTGTTTTTCTCGATCTCGTCTGAATAGGCGCCACTATCCTCCCCGCGACGAGTTTGGGCTAAGCCGTCATCGTCTTCGTTGCTGATATCGCTGCCATTGCTGCTTTCCGTGACGCTGTCATACTGCTGGCTGCCTCTGTTTCCCCCACTGAACTGCTTCTGGTGGGCGAACTGCTGGGTGTCCAGGGACGGAGCAGAGCAAGGCCTGCGCGTGCCTCGCAAATCAGAACTGATGCTGTGGAAGCGAACGCGCTGGTTCACCGGAGACTCCATCGTGTTCGGAGCTGGAGACAAAATAATTTCTTGTGAGAAATGATTCACATATTAGAATTGACTGCAAACAACGCGAAAAAGTACCCTGTGTTTAATCACAAGGCGAGTGAGATTAAGGAAATGTGAGTGGATGAATGATATTTTATTCATGCATTTCCTGAATCTACTCAACTCGAGGCTGGCAAAATATTTTGGAAATTGTGTGCGAAACAGATTGATCCTGCTCTTTACCTGGCATGTATAGAGCGCACACCAGCCCTTGGACTAATACAATATTAAATATATCATAAATTTTGCTCATAAATTTCAATTAACCTCTACACCGTTTGAATAGGACCTTTATCTGCATCGTGATCAGTTTTAATTTAATATGTCCACCACTATCCCTAGTCATGGGCTTGATTCGGTCTCGAAAACTCTGTCTCATTACGCAGAAAGTCTACAGAAATTTCTCAAAGAATTTTTGATGCAGCGCTTCAGGGCCTAAGTTGCGTGGGAGGAAGCACAGGTTTCAGATTCGAGAATGGGTCAAACAGGTTAAATTTACTGTGATGATATCAGGTCGATTAACTTTAGAGGTTTAATTTTTGACCACCCGAAGCAGTAAAAATAGACGCAATTCATTGTTTTTATTTAATATTAAAATATGAGTAGAAGGCATATACAGACGTGCTGCACATACATGCGCATGACAGTTTGCTATTTTATTACTGTGTCAGTACAGAAAATTCCAGACGAGAAGAGCTACAAAGATGCAGCTTGATGATAACACAGGCCTCTCCGCTACTATCATAACATAGCATCTGAAATACTACAATTATAGTTATCACACAATGAACAAAGAGGTAACAGGAAAGGGAAGTCGACACGAGACAGTTAACCACAATGTTCACAATATGCATAAGAAATTAGAATAGGTGATGCACTGCAAATTTTAATTCTTGTTTCTTGTGAAGCGCATTGCCAACTCAAGTGGGCATGGAAGTCAAATCAAGTACAAATCAAAATGATTAAGTATTGATCGAAGGACCTTGTTTTCTCCAATTAATTGGAATCAGCAATGTCCTTGAGTAAAGTTAAAAATGCTGTGTCAAGGAATGCTCAAATTCATCAAACTATGACTTACATTCCCTAATGTGACTAACTATACTTGAATGTAACGAATTGTTATATGAACATGAGGTCTCAACGAAGTTTGAATGTATCAAATTGTTATATGAACATGAGGTCTCAACGAAGTTTGAATGTATTAAATTGTTATATGAACATGAGTTCTCAAAGAAGTTGAAAGACCATGGCTGTTTTGGAACACAAGAGAGCTGGAGCGAGTTCCAGCGACGGTGTGAGTTGACATTTTAACTACTATTGGTTGAACTGAAATTAAATATTCAACTGAAATTTAAAGTTAATTGTAGTGCGAAATTTTAAAAATGGTAAACATTACCTGGATCATACCCTCATTCAGGGTGAAATAGGTATTTATGAAAATTGAGTTTGTGACTAATTGTCGGTCAGCAGCATAATGAAAATCCCCCATGTGGCCACCGGTAGCGCAGGTTGCGGCCAGCGAGTTAAGCGAGCCACAACTGTTATGAGACGAGAGGCAGAAGCCTCACTCACCTCTGCTGGACGCACCAGGCCGGGCGGACTGGTGGGCAGCGGACGCAGAAGCTGCGCCGCTGCTGCCCTTGATGCCAGGGAACGTGGCGTTGCGCTTGTGCCGCCCGTGCTGAGGACAAACAAAATTCATCTCAAATTTTATTGAAATCTAGCAAGTGTTTTTCCTAGGCAAATTATAAATTTCATGGAGAGGATACCAAGCACGATCCACGTCTGCATTGTGTGAATAGAGTAGAAAAACGCAATAAAAACTAAAATTAAAAACTTCATGAATTGGCATGAGAGGGATACGAAAATATTATCAATGACAATAAAACCATACCGCTCACTCGTACAACAAACAAAAAATTCGAAACTAATTAAGCTACAATTTAGCTAACATTGGTCCGCCCAAGACAGCTCGTCCATGACACACCGACCGCAAAAACGAGCACACTCACACACAAGTGGACCGTGGGTACCTTGTGCATCCTGGGGAACACGGAGAGCACGTCCTGCCACCAGCGGCTCTCCTCCCTGGTGGTGCCCTTGACGAACGTCACGCGGTCTGGGGAGGTGATGGCCAGAGAGAACTGGTTGCCCGTGACGTCCTCTGCGCTCGACACCTCCAGTACGCGGTTCATGTCGATCACTCCTTGAGGTATCGTCGCCGGCTGAGAGGTGAGGAAAAGAGTCCTGGTTAATAAACTGAAACTGGCTAATTGTTACCTACATGGTATTTGCATCGCTTAACCTGAGATTGAAATGACGGGTCAGCACAGTAACGCAGGAAAGAGTGCATTTCAGATAAACAAGTAAACAATTCCATAAATTAACAACAAAAACATTGGATAAAACAACTCGCTTGAGATAGCAAATAATATATTTCAGGAGGGAAATCAACATTCATGTACATAAAACACAACAGGTGAATTTATTTTGCTGAAGATGAGCGAATTCTCGAAACGTACAACTTTATTGTTTTAATTGCAATTTTTAATTCGAGTAAATGTTTCTGCTCGGTCTGCAGTTGGCTGAAGGAAGTCACTTCAGGTCGATGCTGCAACCTAAGCAACGCAAACGAATTACCCCAACGAAGTAGTTTATCGGCAACACAAGCAGCTGATGCTGGGAAGAGGGTACAAGTTTTCCGGAATGGACGAAGATTTTCTTTAAAAAAACAACGTGAACTGCTGCCGTTTGCAATTTAATGTCATATTAAAATTAATAAATGACACTTTTCCGCAACGATGTTCAGCAGCAACGCCGTGACTAACAACGTAATGACACGCTACTCTGTTTCTGCTAATAATGGAGTCAGGTAGCGTAACAGCTGCATAATTATACGAAAGGCTACACCACAGCCATGCCCAGCAATGCTAAGCTTTGTTTCGCCCAGTTTAGAAGCCACAATAATTTACTGAAATGTGCCAACCGGACTTCGCCTATGAAAGGGCAACAAAGTAAAACATATCTGGAGCACTTCTGAAAACAAGGCGCGTTCAGAAGGCTAGAATTACACGTTGGTATACATTCGCGTTGCTAAAAATAAACACAGTC
Organism: Platorchestia sp. MABIK; assembly: GCA_014220935.1. Lineage (NCBI taxonomy): Eukaryota > Metazoa > Arthropoda > Malacostraca > Amphipoda > Talitridae > Platorchestia > Platorchestia sp. MABIK. The sequence continues at coordinate 225,339 of JACJUY010000066.1, forward strand.
ATACGATTTCAAAATAAAAACTGTCTTTGTAACAGAAATTGGTAACGGAAAAATAGCCCAGTCAAGTAGACACGAATTCCGAAAGAACAGGTCTAATTGATTGGTACCAAGCAAAAAAACTTAAAAAAAAATCCAACGTAGATATACAGGCTGGGCAAGCCAAAGCAGCTTCGAGCAGCTGGACGAAAGAGCGCTTTAAGTTATGAAGCTTAGAGTAAAACATTGTACCGCAACCAGCAGTTCTGAAGACCTAATTACGGAGACACTACCAAAACGTATAATAAAGAACTCTGCTTTGGCGTTGTTCGCATTCTCCATTTATTTGCCCACTTAGCTTCACGCGGGAATGCCAAATGAGATTTGAAACTGAGGTTCATTCAATGCATTAAGGATTACGTTAGCTAAAAACTAATTCCAGTGAAGACGATCTACAGTATGGAATTCAAACTCACGACGCAGAAGTGCCAGTATTTAGGTGGGCCCAAAAATTCGCCCTCATCCCTGCAATTTCAGAGCTGATATCAAATGAATGAAGGCTGAACGATCGCCAACTAAATATTTTTTAATATAATTTTTGTGAAACAACATTTAAAACATGAGATTATTTTCATTTTTGTAATTGGGGAAAACTAATTCGCATCAATGATTATTAAATCAAAAAGATTTAACCTTTACATGGAGTCGTTAAATTTTCAGCTCGTTGCATCACTGATAATAATTGCGTGAGATTTTACATCGTAGTCGTAGCGTTGTAAACAGAATAACAAACAACCTAGAAACACTTCAAATTTCACTCCTATTTAGTACGCAATACTTTCCTACGAATAAAAAACTGCTTCAACCCGTTCGAATACCGATCACACTACTGAAAAATTAGATACAACTTCAATAAAAAGTTTCTGAGCCTAATGCAAGTACTAACGTTCGTTGGCAATCTCCATGGGTGGTGACAACGATCCCGGCAAACTTTCTCTCGACCAGGCAAGACAATCAGTCCCTGGTACCTAACAGCAGAAGTCAAAACGCCATTATAAGTCTTGCATTTAATACGCACGAAGACACCCCCTTTCACCGGCGCATTTAAGGCTCACCTTCAATTAACTTCGTAACACGATAATGAGCCATCGTCAAACGGCTCAATCTGATCGCTGCCCCCAGCTATAAAATCTGCTAGTTGACCAATCAAAGTCGGAAACTGCGCTCGTTCGAATCTATTAAGCGATGGTCTAATGCACTCTAATGAATCCATGGAGAACAAACATACTTTGAGTTGTAATGTCGCAGCTTCATCAATATTACTATATACAAAAAATGGCCGTGTTAATAGCTCATATTTTTCTATTCTGCAAAAGTATACAAATCCACAGCGTCGTGAATCAGACATGCATATGGACTAAAGATTGAACGATTAGGTTGCTAGATTATAAGTTAGTTAAATCATCCCTACGATAAGAAATATTAAATTAGATATTAGTTTAAGCCTCCCTAACCGCTAAAAAGGGGTTCGAAAGAGAGCAAGGAGGAAGGAACCTTTTGGTATGGACTTTAGGGAACACGGAATCTATGCACAAAGTACATAAAAACAAGAAGTTGGGAAAGAAATATATGAAACAAGATAAAAGTTTAAGAAGAAATAAGTAGGTGCTGAAAACAGGACAGCCGTGAACCGAAAAAAGATGGTTCGTAACAAAATACAAAACTCATTCTATTTTAGCAAAAGGAAGACCTACCTAAACTTCAGCTCAGGACCTCGCATATTCCTCCTGGGAGTGCTAATTCCTACAATTACATTTTAGTTGTATCCTCCTAGGACGTCTTGGAAGATATTCTGTTCGTATTACGAGAAAAGAAGCAATAGAAATACAATTTAGTTGATGCAAACCTTGCAGAGAGGATTGCAAAGCCATTTACCTTATAAAAAAATTGAGCACACCAAATTCTTTACAATAATGAAAAGCCGATGAGAGACGCTCTTGGAAAATGAACTCCAAGAGAAGGAAATTACGTCAAACTTTCCCAGAAGAGCATCACTTTTCTAAATATTGTCTAAGAAACTCAAATTCTTAGAAACACACGAGAAACATTGGAGTGAAGCTCAAGAATTTCACCTGCGGCAAATGCTAAGAAGATAAACTGATGGACATCCTCGTCAGTGAGACTAGAGCTATCCGAGTGATTTCGATGAGATGAAGAGATTGTGTTACGGATACGATGGCAAAATCTGCTCAACGTTTCTTAACTCTTTAACGCCCAAGTGGACTCTACGGTCCTTTTTCGAAAATAGCCTCAATATATTGTATTTCTCGTTAAATTAGTTCCTTAATGTGTTCTTTGGAGTTCACTGCCGAGTGGCAGTTCCTTCCTCATCCTGATATCAGTGATTACCAGATGCCGGCGCCAGTTTAGTGACGGTGGTTGTGACGACCGTAATATGAGTACAAAAATGCAGACGTTAAAGGATTAAATTTAACTTGTCCCATCAAATGTAGCAGTACATCAAATAACGAGCGAGGCAATATAAGTGAACTTCGGAGGGAGGCACATCTCAACACACGCTGAATGCGACAGTGTCAACAGACGTACTTCCCATTGCAGGCGTCAGTCACAAGTACGTGCAACATCGCTAGGTATGGAAGACAATAACCATTGTAAAACAGGTTCAGTGAGCACCTCTCGTTCATGTATGCATGTTCAAGAAGTAACTTCTAAAAATATGTACGGATGATAATTGAATTAGAGGTAAACGAATTTTAGGTAAAATCTTTTTTCGAAAAATTTTAACCAAGAAACAGCAATATTACCTAACAGGTTACTTAAACTTTTTAACGGCAAATGGGGGGATAAATTCAATACCCCAGCAATGGAATAGTGACTCCATTAGAATTAATTAAAGGAATAGCTGGCTTCTACACAGAACACCACTATCGCTCCTAGGTACAGTATATACAAATATCAGAGGCGATCCAAGCTCTCCCTCTAGTTATTCCAAGCGGAACAGATTGGGAAAGCTGCATAACATGAATACACACGTAGCACCGCCGGGAGACAGCGTACAGTTAAGCCACAACATATCATAAAGGCTAGAAAGAGCACTGACTCTGAGGCTCAAACCGGTACTTTATACAGAACATCCATCAAAACATTTGAAATTACGCATAAACTAAGAAAGTTCCGGTGTTGTCACACGGGAAATATAACCAATTAAACGTGATGTTCGCGATTTGTAAAAGAGAGAGTGATTTAAAAATATGATACGCAACGAACGACAAATCTCCACCTCAATTCATGAGAACTTGTTGCGCAGATGACACAAATCTCCAGCTTCAAATTAACGGTAAAGGGAAAAAGAATTTCCAGTTAGGAAATATCAAGTTTCGTCTGGCATACCGGTGGGGCTTAGGCGCTTCTCGCTACCGCCCGACCGGAAAGATGCATCACCAGATACAGCAGATGGAACGACGTCAAACTTACTCTGAACCAGTGCAAGCGACGGACAAAAGTCACCGCACAAAATTAATAGATGACTCAATGATAAGAAAGCTGGAGAAAAGTGCAGGTCGTTGAATGAAGAAGAAATAGTTCCTATACCAGAGTAACATCGACCAGACTCTGAGTCTAGGATCACCGACGCGCGTGGAAGAAACGTATTTACCAAAGTTCTCAATACCCATTGTGGTAGAGAGACGAAGGGAGAGAGAACAAAAAGACGAGAACTGCACCCCGTAACTGATCGGTCGACACCTGAAAGCGAGTAATCGCGACCGCAGCAATTATGAAGATCATGAAGCGATAAGAAAAGGGTTGCCGTAGGCGATGCTTATAGCGGCCGGCATACCGCGAATAAAAGCCAGAAGTAAATTTGTTCGAGAGACACGGATCGTTGCCTCTGAGCTCACACCGTTGAGCTCATGCAGGCTGGTCGTGGCACCTGCAGCGTCCTTCAGCAGATGGTCTACGCTCTCGTGTCACATAAATAACGCGGTGCGGAAATTGAAAACGGTGCAGGTGCTTCAACTCAGGGGCGCACATTCAGGGGAATATGATTTACAATCACGCTTACGCGCTATAAAATCTCCGAATGAACGCTATGACATCTATAGTGAGTTCCAGAGTTTCAAAAGAAATAACTTTGCATTGCCTCAAATTATCGAGTTTCCTTTTGAATCACGAGCCCACAAGTTAAATTTCAAAATCCAGACATTGTATATGGAAAAAAATCCTAAAAAAAGCTGGAACACAATGCTCGAAATATAGAAAAATGAAGTGCAATAAAAAATATCGATAGGCGTAAGAGTTACGTAATCATGAGTACAACGAACACAACTTTACCCTACAAAGGGACCGAGTTAAACTGATTAACTTTCACAGCCTTAGAAAATGAATGTAACTACACAATTATAAATTTTACGCGGCTTATTGAATTATATACGATTATGAGTTAGCTTAAGACTCCCTAACCACCACAAATATCAAGGCGTTCCGAAAAGAAATGAGAATGCAACTTTTCACACGGAGTTTGGCGCACAGGGATTCTATGCACAAGGTGTGTTCCCACACAAGATCCCTTGCGTGAAGAAACAGTGAGTTGAGAAAGGAGTTCGTAAAATAAGATAAAAGTTGAAAAATTAGCCGTAGGAGCTGAAAAACAGGATACCTGTAAACCACACTCCGTAACTGAACAAAAACCTATTCTATTTCAACATAAGGAAAGCCTACTTAACCTTCAGCACGTGACCTCACATTTTCCCCAGAAAGAGCTAATTCCCGTAGATACAACAGCCGCATTCCCCTGAGGTCTTGAAACGAAACAATATAAAATAAAAATTACCAAACAAATTAAATTGCTTATTTTTTCACAATGAAGGTGTGACATAGAATCTTTTTAACGCTTGCATCATGAGCTCTGGCAGCACAAATTTACACAAATGCACTGAAAATTATTTTCAAATTCAAAAATTCTGATGTAATACCGTAAGTAAATTCCCTACATCAAGCTGGATTAATCATTGCACATATTACGAGTGTAAGTACAGAGGCCGTAATTTAAGCTTCTTTAGTGCAAAGAAATCTACGTTCAAAATTTCTACCCACCCATCATTGGAAAATAGATGCAGTAAGTTAATGACGCTCTGTACCAGAGCCTGCCTCACTCCCCTGTTCTTGAACACAATACGCTTCAGTGAGCTGCCCGAGTTCACTGAGCAGGGGTTTCTAATACGCTCCATCTCAGGTCTCCGGTTTTATATTTTCTCAAGGTTGCTCCTGATAAATTGACTTCTACATACTGATTCGAATCGTACTTATAAACGCACGAAAAGACCCGGACCCTGACCGTGCTGCAGCAAAGAATATCAGAGATGTGTGTGGACGCTAACGTACAGGTGATGGCCACTTTTAACCGGGTAAAGGTGCCCGCGCTCCCTCCTCGAACAGTACTACCATTGAAGTCGGGTGCTGGAACCCATAAGCAGACTTCTGTTTGCTATGACAGTACTAAATCGAGAAGTGATATTTCCATCCATAACGGTCGTCAGCCTCGAGACAAAAACATCCAGCTCTCCTTAAAATATCGCTATGAAAACACTCTAACATCGGCTGTTCTCATACAAAGAGATCTAGGGATGACATCTCGACGTACCGTCAGTAAGTTCTTGCTCACCGATGCTATGAAAAATAAATGGTTGGATTTTTGCAGGAAGTTTGAAGATAATACGTAAGAGCAGAAGCAAAAGGTGATGTTCAGTGAGGAAAGAGATTTCAGGACAGTCAAAAGAGCAGTTCCAAAAGTTTTCGTCAATTCAGTTCGTGAGAACAGAGACAGTTCTATTCTTGTTATATTGTGATAAAATTGGCCAGAGATAATCAAAACATGTCTTTTACATAAATTCTTTCCTGTAACTTGCAAAATAAAATAACCATGCGACTCCTATAAAACATTTTATTTCGGAGCATTCTACGAGCAATTAACAGCAAGAAAATATTGAGAACATCAGTAACATATTAACGGCTACCAGAATCCGCTGTGTTCTTAACATTGAACACTTTACTATGCGACTAAATTGTGATTGAAAGAATAAAGTAAATTCATCAGAGAATTAGATTAATGATGTTAAACTTCTTTTGGCCTACACCCTACAAATAGACATCCGATTCATCACGAACAACAATACGAATACAATCGTTAGAGATCAATGACATGCACCACCAGTCTCCTCTCTGAAAGAAAAATAAAACGAGAAAATAAAAGAAAACACCTACCTCCTTAAAAATGGAACAAACTCACAATAGAACGAAGAATACCCGATCATCAACTCGCAAAGTCGGTATAGATGCAGCACTATACAGGCTCCCTCACACATGCATGTTTCAGAAGACAGTACGCTCCAGCCTATCCAAGCCTCTGAGTAGAACCTACTTTGCTAAGAATTGATTGTTCAATATAGAAATCTCCTTTAACTATACATGGCAAAGATACAGCTTTGATTGTCTTAATGAAGAAGTCAGAAGCCGGGCATGTTACAATGCTCATCAATGAAGATATGGAAATAAAACTGAACTGAGAGTCCTTTAATTTTTCCATTAGCGTCAATCCACACAGTGAAGGAAAGAGCATCTAGAACGCTGACGAAAATAACATAAAAGACGAGAATAAATAAAATACACACTCTGCGCAGTCACAAATCCGTGCGTACAAGCTATGCAGGCTCGGCGCAGCCTCCGACGGAAGACATGTTCCAGACTTTCGAAAGTGAGACGCAGGCCGCCCGGTCCCTCCACTGCTGCTATACGCTCGTCTCAGGCTTTCTAAGAACACAGCTGCTCAGGAGCAGCCTAACCCCCTTAATTCCAAGATATCCAAACGCAAATATTAGCTCACTGAGTAGCGTTTTGTTCAACTGATGCTTGTTCAAATGTCTGATGTATCGAGAGCTGAAGCATAAAAATGGTGAAATCATTACCGGACGATTACAGGGGGCATCCACGAAATCAGGCAATCGGCTTACAATTATTAGTTTTAAGAAGATGCAAATGAAGTAAAAAATCTCAAACGTTCTGAAAAATTGCACAAGATCTAAAGAGCCTAAAAAATGAATATGAAAATGCATTTCTGACTAGCATCAAACGAGAGTACACAGAATAACGATGAACACAATTAGACTACTAAGCCCTTGAGATGAACTTAGGTATGCATAGAACATAAAAAACGGATCATAAGAATTGTGGTTAATGAGCCATTAAAGTTTGGAACCGACCGAAAATTATTCAAGGCAAATTATAATGATTGAGAAGTTGTGTACGGATTAGGTCAAACGTCCCCAGCCTTTATGTACTGACTCATCAGAAGAAGAACTTAACATGAGGTACAGGCACCTACGAAGTATATAGGCATGGAGTTGAGGCAATAAACACTGCTACGCGAGCAGCTGTGACGCTCTTCGAACGAAGGATTCATTAAAGTAAGACTTGAAATATCAACGCAGTCATAAACATCTCGATAAAGCGTTTATGGAGCCCAGCAATAGAAGCGATGATAATAAAAGTGAAGAGAGCATCTTGAGATTTTAAAAAGTGCTGCAGAGTCTAAGCATTAAGATAGAGGCGTCTAAATGCAATGACTTCTTCAAACCAGGTTTTTATTTGACGTGTCTTTACAGCCCATAAAAGAATGATCGAGATAATGCACTTAGATTTTTACTCGATAAGAAACGACTGGAAAGACTAAGGCTATGAAAGCAGCATTTAATTTACAAGTGCATAACTTGGTGTCTCATATCATCCGTCAAATGCGAGTACCAGGAGCAAGAACTCAAACTCTTAGACGAATACGTAATACAAACTTAGTCATTAAATAAAAATTTAGGCAAATGTAAAAGTAACCCGACAGAAGCCGACACCGAATAGAGAGGAATATTGCAAAATTAAGTTGTTCACATTGCATGACTGCGACGCGCTCAGCTGAGAATACCATCACAGAGCCCGACGCACTGCACCCATCCCGGAGCACATTTTTTGTGCCTGCTCAAGTAGCCTGCGTTGGAATTAAAGAAGACGAGAGGCCTGGAGCCACCTCCGTAACGGTGACCTACGGTTCCGGGCACATATTTGAGCCAAAGCAAAGTTCAGAACTCTTCACCTCGACAATTACCTGTTTAACAGCCTACTTAATAAAGCATCAACATGATGACTAGCCATAAACAGAACGCTTGCCGTCTCATAAACTGGCACAAATAGAATGAAGTGATAAACCTGGCGCAGCCACAGAACACCTAAAGGAACGGTACTGTTATGCGGCCGGAGAGCACGCACACGAGCACTGTGTTTGGTGCACACAATAAAAAAAATTAGGGCGGGTTAGATGAAATTGGGAGAACCTTATCAACCGATGAAAAAAAATCGAATGTTTAGATTTTAATAAGCCCACAATATGAAATGCTCCAGTTCGAACTGCTGATTCGTTCGCTAGTTATGGTAAAAACATTTAATGAAAAAGATCGAGAAAAAAATTCTCAACAGTGCTCGCAAAGAATCAGCGCATTTCCAACGAAGAGAAATCGATCCATTTTCAGTGGAATAATTCTATTCGTGTGATTTTACTTGTAGATTTCCCTATTTTTTCCGCTGGAGAAAAAGTAGGGAAGCAAACGAAGGCGCAATGGATTAAAGTAGATATCGATGATCTGTTTTCTAATTCACTACGCTTCAGTGAGCTCTCTGAACTCGGTAATGAAGGATTCCTATAAAATCCCCCCTGCCTCGCTTCGCACTGTTACACTAACCTAATCGTTTTAAAACTAAACTTTGAAAGATGATTATGGGTCGTATTAAACTTTCAAAGCAAGAAAAGCCCCGGAGCCCCATTCTGCTGTAGTAAGATATCACTGATACGTGGAGCCGTTGACCACGAGAGGACGAAGGTAGTGGAAATCTTGCTATGTATCCAAAGCAGCCAGCGTACTCCATACTTGGAGTACTTGCCAGCGTATTTGTACTCCATCTAGCAAGTTGGGCTATAGAGACTTATGAAAACTTTTGTTCACATTGGTAAAACCCTAAACAAGAAATGATATCTGATTCAGCCTTTAAAATCGTCAGCTTCAAGAAAAATCATTCTGCTCCTTTGAAAAAAATCGCTGTGCGAATCGTTGCGAATAAATTTGAAAATGCAAGCTTGGAATGATACCAAAATACCTCTACTTACAGGAACCGAAATAAAATTAATTGATCTCTGCTGTAAATATTATTCTACATCGAAACATTGACAGCTAATACATATCTCAGCTAGATGCGGCACCACTAAGTGATGCGTCCAAATCCGCCCCGCATTAAATGGTTAAAACAATGAAGCACCCACACAAGGCGAGGGTGTGGGATACATTTAGCCCTTAAAATGAGCAAGTGGACTTTGATTTTTGTCCATAAAACCTTAAACCATGAAATGAATTTTTTTTAATTAATTGGTAGTTAACAGCCATCGTATTGCTTTGGACTTAGTAGCTACTCTAAAGGCCTTACAGTAGTGGTAAAGATAAAAATTCGAAGAAAGACTTGAGCATCGTCAATAGGTGTAGCACAGTCAGAATTCAATTAGAGGCGGTATGATTTCCGAGTGGTGTCCACGAAGCACAAAAAAAGGAAAATTATGAACTCCGAGAGCAATATTACGATTATGACTAAGCGCAAAGCACCTGGTCCACTTTCTTGCAGTGCCAAGCCTGAGTAAGTAAGGCATATTGATGGAAAGAAAATCAATACAAATACCAAATCCTCTGAGCATGTGGAAGCTCAGGATACTTAAGTTAAATACGCCGCAAATTTTTCGCACAGAAGCTGTCCATTTTCACATAACAGATTAGATTAGATTATACGTTAGCTTAAAGCCTCCCTAATCGCTAAAATAAGAGCGTTTCGAAGAGAGGAAAGAGGAAGGCACTATTTAGTATTGAGATGAGGGAATGCGGAATCTATGCGGAAGGGGCATAGAAACAGTAAATTGAGAAAGAAGTTTATGAAACAAGATAAAAGTTGAATAAGAAAGTGGTAGGTGCTGAAAAACAGGACAGCAGTGAACCGAAAAAGGTGGTTCTTAACATAACAAAAGAACATTTTATTTCAACAAAAAGAAAGTCTACCTAACTCTCAGCTTGGGCCCTCACTCATTTCCCCCCTGGAAGTGCGAATTCCCATAGATACAATAGTTGTATCCCCCTGAGGCGTTTTCACATGGCAGCTCTGCTAGCCCAGTTATACGTAAAAACTAGTACTTTAGAATTAATGATCGTTGTAAGGGCGATCAAGAATCCGTCCATATAACGCGAAAAAGTTCAACAGTGCGCCGTAAAAAGCAGTAAATTCGCTCTACGTTTTTTATAAGATTCCTGCGATGATCTCAGGTGCCCAGCGCGCGCTGAAGGACAAATCCACTGCACCAGAACTCATTGCAGAACATTAAATAAATGCGGAATTTTCTTTTTTGTGATATGGTAGAAAAGATGAGTGTTTATCTGTAGTACCTAACTAGATCAGTGTATAAGTTAGTTTCAGCCTCCCAAACCACAACAAATGTTTTCCCATGAGAGGAATAATGGCGAGCATCATTTCGTTCGGAATTGAGTGAACGCCCATTGTGTGCCACCGCTCCCTGCCAATCTAAACAGCAAAATTAATAGAAGTTTACGAAGCAAGATAAAAGTAAAAGAAGAAAGTAAAAACGTGCAAGTGCTAAAAATATCACCGTAATGAACCGAAAAACGATGGCGAGCAGCAGAGCGAAAACCCTATTCTATTTCAATAAAAGGATGGTCCATGTACTAAACCTTCAGCTTAAGCTCTTAACACTTAACAGCGACGTGAACCACCGGTGGCCACGTCACTGAGGGAATTTTCATTGTACTACTGACAGACCTGTGGTCACAAACTCAATTTTAATAAATACTTGATCAAAACTAAATGAAGGAACGATCCAGTTTAGGTTTGCTATTTTCAACATTCCCTACTATAATTGACTTTAAATTTGAATTGAATATTAAACTTCAGTTTTACCTGCCGCAGTCAAAGTCTTCCTCTGGAAGCACAAATTCCCATGTATACAACAGTTGTACGCCTGTGAGGGAAGATTAGATTACTGGTTAGTTTAAGCCTCCCTATCCTCAACAAATGAGATCCAAAGAGAGGGAGACAGAAGGCACCATTTAGTATGGAGTTAAGGGAACGTGGAATCTATGCAGAAAGGGGATATTAACAGTAAGATGAGAAAGAAGTTCATGAAACAAGATCAAAGTTCAAGAAGAAAGTAGTAGGCGTTGAAAAAACAGGACAGCAGTGAACCGAAAAAAAGTTGGTCCGTAACAAAACAAAAACCTATGTTATTATAACATAAAGAAAGCCTACCTTACCTTTGGCTCGGCCCTCACATTGTCCCCCTGGGAGCGCTAATTCCCATAGATACAATAGTTGTTTTCCCCTGAGGGGCTGTGAGGGAAGATGTGGTGTCAACTTCCATAAGAATCGGATAATATTTATGAACATAAATTCGTGAAGCATAATCACAGCAGCTCAAGTACAAACAAAGATGAAGTAGCTTTTCATTCAAAAAAGGATCTTATCGCATAAAGTTAGAAAATGATTAGGGACGCTCCAATTTAGATGGCATGAAGTAACTACCTCTCACACTTTAAGCGTCAGTAATGCTCTCTCACTGGCAATCCATTAATAGAATATTACCCAAAGGAGCGGACAAACGGGGAGTACAATGATACAATCCCGGCCTACACTCGTTCCCTCAGAGCCAAGCTCGAACTTCATGACCTCAACAGAACAATGATTACAACCCACGCGATGCCAACCAGCTAGCCGCATAAATTAAGAAGAGTGCGACATTAACGAGTGGTGGCGCTCTCTTACCGAACCACAACGCGTACTATACGTAAATTTGCAATAATTGCAGCTCGAATCTTAAAGGAAGATCACCAAATTTTCAAGGGATTATAGCTAAGTAAAACCAAACCGGAAAAATTTGCAATTTGTGCAGTGCTCCAAAACATTTTCGTAAGAGATTTCTTAACTTCCGCACGATCATCCTGAATAGATTGTATTAGATTAGATTATTAGTTAGTTTAAGCCTCCCTATCCTCAACAAATGAGATCCAAAGAGAGGGAGACAGAAGGCACCATTTAGTATGGAGTTAAGGGAACGTGGAATCTACGCAGAAAGGGCATAGAAACAGTAAGATGAGAAAGAAGTTCATGAAACAAGATAAAAGTTGAAGAAGAAAGTAGTAGGTGCTAAAGAAAAAATGACAGCAGTGAACCGAAAAAAGATGGTTCTTAACATAACATAAGCATTTTATTTCAACAAAAAGAAGGCCTACCTAACTCTCAGCTCGGGCCCTCACATTGTCCCCCTGGGAGTGCTAATTCCCATAGATACAATATTTGTATCCCCCTGAGGGGATTTTTAGTTAGTTTAAGCCTCCCTATCCTCAACAAATGAGATCCAAAGAGAGGAAGGAAGAAGGCACCATTTAGTAGAGAATTAAAGGAACAAGGTATTTATGAACAAGGTTTATTCCCACACCCTTCTCATAGAAACGACAAGACTGACACGCTATTTTGAAACAAGATATAAGTTAAATAAATAAAAAAAGTAACAGGCGTATAAAAATGGACAGCAGTGAACCGATAGAAGGGAATATGCTACAAAACAGACTATTTAATTTCAAATAAAAAAAAGAGAATTTTCGCCTAGAAATATCACATCTCTCTCCTAGGAGCGCTAATCACGGTACATATAATAGCTGTATTTCCCTGAGGGAGTAACGACCACAGCTTCCTAAGGGCACTAGAATGACGAGTTGTAATTGTACTCTTTATAGTAGCATCATGTGAAGTTGTACAGAATTTACACGAATATTATCTCGAGTTAATAAGTTCAATGGCAATATAATATTTTGGTGCGGTTCCATAAACTTCACATATGAGTACCTAAATGAGTAGGTGCATTAGCACAGCTGCTATTTGATAATATTATGGTTCGTTTTTTTCAGTTCAGATTATCATTTATGATCGATGTAACACAAATTTTAGAGCTAAACATAATACAGCTGCGAAATTTGACAAATTTCTACACTGGCTCATCGTCTCAAACAAGTTTTCACATTGTTTTCATGTAAAAATTTAGGCCCAGAATATTTTGCATACATTGCCGTTGTACCAACCACCGTTAAAAGACTGGCACTGGCATCAGGTTGTCACTGATATCAGAATAGGGACGGAACTATCACTCGGCAATGATTTTCAAAAAGCACCTTAGCGCACAAATTCCCCAAAAAATAAAGTATAACAGCATTTTCATTGAGTGAGGCATTTATGACACGTGGAGCAGTTAAGAATGAAAATTTAATCGACTGCAAGTGAGTCGTCGGTTAGTAGATATCACATGAAAGCTAACACGTAACTCAGTTTCAACACATTTCGGAGGAAACTTGAGCCATTCAAGATACAAAACATAACAGATGTAAATACACTCGTACAATCGATGCTTTGAGGAAACTGCATGACATGCGTTATTTGAAATCAGTTCCCTTAAAAAGATCACATCTGAATGAAAGTTGGCTCAACGCTCCTCAAATTTTAATCAGATTAGAAATTATTTTAAGCCTCCTTAAACTCAACAAAGGTATTTCCAAGGGAGGAAGAAGAAGGCACTATATAGCGCGGAGTTAAGGGAATCGATCTATATGGCGTGATTCCACACCCTGCGCATGAGAACAGAAAGATTGAAGAAAGTGTTTGAAATGCGATAAAAATGGAAGAAAGTAAAAGGTGCTGGAAGGCAGGACACCAGTGAACCGAAAAGAACAATGGTCCTAAACAAAACAGTTTACAATTATTTTTCAACAAATGGAAGGCCTACCTTATCATAAGCTAGGAACCTCACACTTCCCCTTCTTGGGAGCACTCATACATATCGCAGGAAGAGGTGCACTTCATTTCCAATACACACATTGATAATATTACTGTCGGAATAAAATCGACCAAGATGAATTTTTCGCTAAAAAATGACAGCACTTTACGAGCAACACGCTTTGACGGGGACATAATCTAAAGAAATATCCTGTTGGTTCGCAAGCCGGGATCGAGCGTCATAAAGACCCTGCGATTTGTCCCTGTTGTGCAAAGTGCCGTAATCAGCAAGGACTGCAGCATGTGTCTCCGGCGCTACGAAGAATCGTTTCTTATAAGGCAATATAACGCGCGTGTACTCATTTGTTCCAAATGAGAATACGTTGGCTGTCGGCAGTAATGCGAGGACTCAAGTGTACATAATAACAGAGCCGTGACAGATCTGCAAGGCGGATATACAAGACACCGTAACAACGACCATCAGAGCGATGATGAGGCGAATATTTTGGTGCCATCCGCGCTGCCGGATGAAGACGCGTCTCATCATATGACACTTAAAATAGCTCAGTAAATGAGATCCGGTATGTTAAACGCCATTCAAGGATATCTTTCAGCGTGAATTTCGTGCAGCTTCAACACAAAGAAAATTTGATGCTAAAAGATGTGACAGGAGTTCTTAAACTGAGAAATAGATTAATCACATGAAAATTCAAAGGGTCTACTTATAAAAATGTGAACCCTCATCAAAATCGTGAAATATTGAAGATGAAATCGATTTCCTCTTTTATCTGAAGTCAGCCAGGGTGAAGACACAAGATTACAATGTAATGAAAAAGGGGAAACCTACGCAGCAGGCCCCACTCACGCTAGATGCAAGTCCCAACCCAGGAAGGTTCACTCAGCTCGGGAACTCGCGAGGAGTTATGGCGTGGACGGGCGCACGAGTTCCGAGCTGAATATTAACGGCAATTATAACTGGGAGCACAGAGCAAGCAAGAGGGCTAGTTGCAATTTGGGGCAATTTTGGGCGTCATGAGCCGTGTCATTAGAGTGGGCGCAGGGGCGGCGACAGCGCTGCATGCGGACGCGCCTCACAGCATCGGCGGGGCCTTGGGCTCAGCTGGGTCTTTGACCTGACCGCAGGCCGGTACCGTTGGTGGGGCCCGCAGCTCCGGTGCCGCTGCTGCTGTGCCGGGCCCGAGGCAGTACACCACACCGTAGCCAGAACGCCCCTTTTTCTTCGCAAAATCTTCAAGATCCTTTTCCAAAACGTCCTTTTTCTAAATCAAATTTGACTATAAAGACCACCGACAATCTGGTAACCCTGGTTGTCAGATGCTACGTGGTCTCATTGATCATATTTTAATTGAAAAAACTAAAGTAGAGTATTTGGATCAGAAAAAGGCAATCTTGTAGCCCTGGCACACGATAAAGAGCAAGACCAAAGCATAAATTTAGATTGAAAATGAGAACAGTTTGAGAAGAGAACGAGCAACATAAATTAATAACATACCAAAGGATGAAATTAAGAAAGTGATGATCTTTTCCTTTGTTTGTGCCAACAGTTAGAAGATGGCTAAGAAAAACAGAAAGAAGTAAAGAAAAAACATGAAGACAAATGCTTTAGTATGAATTGAGACCAAGATCACAAAAAAACTGAAAATTTCGGATTCGTAGCAGAAGACAACTGAACAAAAAAGAAACCGATTCAATACTCAGAAATTTCATTATTCAACTTACACATGCTGATTAACAGAAACAATTAAATGGGTACAAAGAACTGAGAAGGCTAGATGGGCTACCCAGCTCGCTACATGAACTTCAGAGTAAATGAACGAAAATTAAACAATGGGCACAGCAACCGACACAAAATCAAAGTGAAAGAATTAAAGCACACTTGAGAGACAAAATTTCGAGTTGCTGAGTCAGTAAAACACATCGTTAAACTAGGCAAGGCGTATACTTAGAGTGTATCAATTTTAGGCATTTGTTCCATAACATAGCAACCGATTGAAGAAAATAAAAGACAACAGCATCCGCTTTTTCCGAAACCACAAGAGCTCATGAGGCCCTTCATCAGAGAAAGCTCTATAACAGACGCCAATTCGAGGAGAGAAAACACCAAAAGAGGCACAAAAACTATGGACCACACAAATCCAATCGGTGACTGCACGATACGTTCACTTCCCCTATAATCCAATTTTCATTTTAACAAATCAGACACAAGCTGAAGCTGAATCCGGTGAGGACCGCTATACGCATGCTTCTGCAAAAAAATTAAGGCACGAACACAAGAAATGATATGTTCACAGGTGTCTCGTCGTCAGGAAATAAAAATACGCAGAAATGACACCTCTGTTATCGAAATGGTGATTTGACGGTTTATTTCAGAATGCAGGCAAAATTTGACAGTTATTTCATAAATCACACCTCTATTATTCAAATGGAAATTTGGCGGTTATTTCAAAACGCAGGCAATTCAAAACTGTAAATATTCATCAGTGACAGGTGAGGTGATATCTTACGGTCATTTAATGCATCAATTGGCAGGGCAACAGTAAAAAAAACTCAAGGCACTTAACAATAAACTTAGCCAATTGTTAGTCCCTTCATTCGACTAAAAAATCTTCATTTTTAAGCATAAAAGGAACCCCGGATAGAGGATTCACTTTCGTAAAATAAAAGATAAGCTTTAAAGCAACATGCGATTTCTCCCCCGGACTATTGGCGCGAGTCAGGAAATGTCAATACAAAAAATGCCGGCCAGGCCTGGAATCTGGCTGAGTTCGAATTATCTTGAGCACATCCCAGTCTTTACATATGTTTAAGCTATAACACAATAATAAATTGCGTTTATAGAAGAAAAATGCAGAAAAGAAAGCCAAAACTGGCCCCAAATATGGAAACGTCTGCTCAACAATGCTGAGTAGAATTACATCAAAATAAGGAAATGATGAACAGCAGAAGTGATTCGTTGCTAGTTTTGTTGCGAGATCTAATTTTTAACTTAAATTTTGCAGCGACGCAAGCCAGTTCAAGTCAAGACCTAATAAAAGAGAACCTATACGGGCGCGGTAATTAAGATATTACAATGAGCCCTTATCAATTACAAAACATTTAAGAGCACTACATGAGACGGCTTAATCTGGCCAACAAACAAGTTATTGAATAATTCAAATCTCTCCTAATCGAATACCTCCGATTTTAAGTCAATGATAAAACTCCCGTGTAATTCAGTGAACTCAAAACATTTTCAGAAAAAATACTTCCGAAAATTAAAAAGCAAGATCTCACATATGATAGTTAATATAAATTGCATGATACATACTCGTCAAGTCTTGAGTAAATATAAAATTAGAGAATAGTCCCGGCACTTGCAAAACCTCGGCACTTGCAAAACCTCGGCTCATGCATTAACATTTTTCCCGATCAAAAACATCACTCTTCAGTTGTTTTGTTAAAGTTTATTGCTAGCACAGCGCGTATCAGTTTTTATTTACCATACACACTTGCACGAACACGTATAGAAACGGGAGGTTTTCAGTCCAAACGTTATAGGTTAGCGTATTTTCTTACGCAACGACCACTCGCAATCTTTCCAAGACTTACCAAACGAAGACTAAACACAGGCTACGTACTTTAACAACAAAATTTTGCTTTGAAATATAAATACAAACTTTCCAAGTGTAAACAAAAATGAGCTTTCATACATTAAATGAGAAGAGTTCCAAATCAACATAGTAGCATCTTCACTCAATAACCACGAGAAACTTTCAAATGACACGTAGAGACAAACGGCAGCACAAAAACCAGTAAAAGCTTCTTCCATGTAGAAACTCTAGCTTACAGTTTTTTCTGAGCGCTCAACGTCGCGTATCACGTATTCGTAGAATCGCCTGAAGCTCAGCCGCACATCAGCAGCTTTCGTATGTACACCAAGTTTAGGTTTTAAAATTTTTTATGGAGCATCATTTCTCCAGCCAAGATAACCGGACCAATCTAAGGTTTTTTATTCGTCAATGCTCATACATCTGTGAAGAGTACGTCAAAGGAAAGCTACAGAGAATCGTCCCACAAAATATTTCTTAAGGCAGAAATACGCAATGGAATGCATCATCGCCAGAAATATATCAAAATACAAAATAAAGTGCTACAAGAAACAGAAATGCATCATCAATGAATGGGAAGAGGAACAATTCCGGGCGAAAGCAGTAAATCGTAGAGGTGGATATTACCTCCATAAAGAAGGGTGAGAGCACAAAAACAAATGGATCAGAGTCCTGAAGTGAAGGGCAGGCACTAGGGTCACGTACGCAATCCGTCACGGAACACGCACGCGATACTCATTTCCAGCTCGAATGCTAATGATACCTTCATTAATTCTCATTTCAGGTTCTACAGCTTGAAAACAGATTTTAGTGAGCGGTTTTAATCTATCACATCACGCTCCCTCAACAGCGATGTTCTCGTGCATTTCCCTGAGTTGGGAAATAAAAGTAAACCTCAATGGCTGGGCCTAAATGCAAACACAGAATCAGTGGCATATTCGCACTTCAATTAGGGGGTTACACAACTGTCTAACCAACAAACTTGGGATGTGCACGAGAAAATATCAAAGAGTAACACTCAAATATCCAGAAAATATTAAATTTATAGTACGCAGTAGCACAGATAATTATATTACAATGAATTTAATTTTCGCAAATGGAAACCACAATTTTTTGAGTAGTAGCTTCTTGAAGAAGTTACGGTGAAAAAAATAAACAGATAGACGAAAATATACATCTAGCCTAGGAAAATACGATGAGATCTATACATAAGGATCATGGAGTTATCTTAATTTCAACATTGAAATCACCAGTGGGAATACTTTCTTCGTTCGTTTAGGAATTTCATGAAGAATGACGAATAATTGCTTTGCAATTTCATGAAGTCTGCACTATACAGCATAGAAACGAAGATTTGGTAGGCCTTCCTTTTATGAAATTGAATGAGTTTTGATTTGTCCCTGTTGTCTTACAGCACCTCTAACTTTCTTCTCCAAGTTTTATTTTATATCATGAATTTCATCGTATCTTACTGTTTTTTTGCGCAGAGTGCTTGGCTTGGGAGCATACTCCGTGCAAAGATTCCCCGTTCCCTTAACTCCATATCAAATGGTGCTCTTCTCTCTTTGGATCATATTTGTTGTGGTTAGGAAGGCTCACACTAACTTTCCTTTAAAACCTTCTAATAAACTGTACACCGAGCAGTGATTTCAAAAATGTGAAATAGTATCCGATCCAATGTTTTGAAATGGAAACACAACGCAACGACAAAACTTTTTAAAAAGAATACCTTCATCTCAAAAGATCTAACATTGATCGAAGAGGCTTTTGTACGATTCTCGCCAGGTTCTCGCCAGAAGTACTCTGGGTCCTCTTACAGTTAGGGAATTATATCGGACGAAAAAGTAGCGAGGCGAAGTGCATTTGGCCGCATAATCCGCAGCCTTGTTAGGGAAATCGTCAGCAAAAAACGGGCGGCGCCGTTAAAGCACATCGATGACGCGGTCATCATCGTCATCCAAAGCAGCATTGGAAAAAAACACAGGACGGAGTTCACTGACATCGCGCCGAATACCTTGGACAACAATGAAACTGTAGGTCATCGAAGGATTTTTAACTGTAGAAATCAATTACCCGGCTCAATGTTAGTATCAATGTTTCATGAAGAGGAGCGCGGACACTCTAAGAGCTTCCTGTCAGTCATCAATCCCTCTAATTATGGGATGAAAATAAGAGCCAACGTTTGTTCACAGGCGGACATCATTAGACATAACAAGAATTCCAAGAAAAAGTTTCGAAGTTGGTCTGATGAGGAATGAAAAAAGGTCCACAGCAAGAACTGACGCCAAATTTTCGCATATGTCATCTCCGATAATTGAACGTTATCTCGTTAACTGTAGAGAAAATGATGGCAGAATACTTAGAGCAGCAGCGAAAAACGCAAGAGCATCAACATGAGGTTGAGATGCGCGAGGATAAGGACAGAAGTTGCCGCTGTTCCATGGCGTTCGGTGTCCAGGCCATGCAGTCTTTTGACAGCCTAATTATACGCTGCCTCTTGCTCTCACTTGGCATCCATCGCCGGCTTTGCAAAAATTGCCCGACTTGACGGTCTAGCGCAACGAACAAACGAAAACTGCATAGCACACTCTCAAAGATTTTTTTATAAATCCTCGATGAAGAATTACACATAAAAAGATCATTGGTTCAGATTACCACAGTATTGCCGGAGCACACCTTACATGAAAAAAGTCGTTCATAACAGTGACAAGCTAAATTTTATAAACGCCGTATTTGTCGTATTAAACCTTGCATGGAAAAAGTTCAAAACAGTGACAAGCTAGATTTCATAAACGTCGTATTTGCCTTACTCAACTCTGGGGCTTCGAAAATATTTAAATAATTTTTTCAACGCAGACTCACCAGATCATCCACCGAATAGGTGAGCTCTCCATCGTCGTACAGGACGAACCACCGTCTTTGCCATCTCTGCGGAGAAAATATAAAAATGTTAGCGATTCGTTCTCAATTTCTCAACAAGTAATAATACAAAGAAATAACCAGGCAGTAATTGTAAATAAATATAATGAGAAATTTTCGACACTTCACTCTGGCAAACCACAACTGGTATACATCATTGGGTGAAAAAGTAAGGCTAGCTATGAATTATAAATATTGAATAACTATCAAGAGGGTTTAACATTATGACAGGGAGGTTCGTTCCACGAGTCTCAGTATCGCAATAGGATTAGAAATTATGGAATGAAACAAACGGCGTCAACATCAAATACAACTCTCGAAAACACTGGTTGGTTGCTCTGTACACGTGCCGCATCCACACCAGTGAACAAAAGACAAAGGCTACTCAATTTCTAACTACCCGCAGCTGTACTGAACACGGCTCACTCAGCAGTGGGTGGCGAGAGATACCTCAGAAGGCAGGCGAGTCTTCAACGTATACTACGAGGCACATCTATTATCCATAAAACGTTCACTCGAGGGGAAGGAGAGAGATGTACCCACCGGAGGAGCGCCACGTCCGCCAAAAAATATTACAGAACCAGCTAACCATTCTCTTCAGCGTGCCTCCTAGGAGGAGGAACGTATAGCAGGGTGGTGAGAATGATGAGTGGGTAGTCAACTGCTTCGGAGAAGTTTAAGAACAAGATTAGAGTTGTTGATTTGTATACCTGCACAGCGGGTCTACAAGGAGAATTTAATTGCGAGAAAAAACAAGCCGACACTTCCAGTGAAACACGACTTCTATCTCAGATGGAGAACTAGTGATCTAGGAACCGATAATTACCATTGGCAGAGAAGAATACGATGGAGCAAATACGGCCTCTTAAAATGCTGCATACATCAAAGAATGCGGATTAAGTTATTATGCCGTAGCCGGTCAAGAGGGAAGTGCATGGCTCGAAGACATAAATGACGTCTACCTAGCATGAACATTTTATCAGCCAATCTACTTGACATTTCTGTTCACTACAAATTCTGTAGGAATTTTTCAAGCGAGTAAATTTCCTGCAGTTTACCATTTAACTTTAGTGTATACTTGAAATAATGCAACTGATGCTTTTTTCGTAGCGCAATCATTCCCAGAATGTCATAAAACACACAACATTTTAAGAACTTATTTTTAGAATAAATATTCAGTTCTAAATTTAAACATTGAGAAAAACTGCCAGATCTATGTACATATTTATGATCACGAGTGAAAAGCCTCAACTGAGAGCAATGCAGAGCAAGTGAGCTAATAGCCGATTGATGGCCGCCATTAAACTACAACTCACTGCTCTCTTTTGTAGGTGCTGAGTAACTGCTGAATAGCATCTCTAAAGGGGAGAAAATAGCCCACTCTCGACGAACCAAGTCAACGAGCGGAGCAAAATGAAATTTCCGAAATCTAACCAGGTTTCAAATATATTCATACCAAACAGAATTTGCATATTTTACAGAAGGAAATAAAGAATACAAAACTTAAAACTTTCGTGTTAATTATAATGGCTATGTTCCTGCCTGCAAAGAATTATTGTTTTGCACCTTGACTAGTCTTGCTCACGAAAATGCAGGTTAAAAAACAGTCACTTGTCTCCCGCTTTAGCAAAACAACGTCAGTCGAAAGCACAGGCCTCTGCATCAGAAAACAGGATTCTTCCCTTATAATAATGACCACTCATTCTACACAAAAGTAAAAACACCATGTCAGTTCAGAAAATCGCATGAAGATAATACAGAAGACGGTGAGCGTTGAAACAACCGCTAGGCGAATCATTCCACATATGGAGAAACAATCCATGTCAGTTCACTAAATCGCATGGAGATGATACAGAATACTACGCAGCAAATTAGATTAGATTAGATTATTAGTTAGTTTAAGCCTCCCTATCCGCTACAAAGGTTATCCAAAGAGAGGAAGGAGGAAGGCACCATTTAGTATGGAGTTAAGGGAACGTGGAATCTACGCAGAAAGAGCATGGAAACAGTAAGATGAGAAAGAAGTTTATGAAACAAGATCAAAGTTCAAGAAGAAAGTAGTAGGTGTTGAAAAAACAGGACAGCAGTGAACCGAAAAAAGATGGTCCGTAACGGAACAAAAACCTATGTTATTTCAACAAAAAGGAAGCCTACCTAACCCTTAGCTCGGGCCCTCACATAGTCCGCCTGGGAGAGCTAATTCCCATAGATACAATAGTTGTATCCCCCTGAGGGGATACTACGCAGCATCGAAAGCAATAGTCACGCTACACGAAACTGTAGCATCCGACGAAACTGTTGCCACGCTGATGGAGCATTTGACTCAACAGTGCCAATCGACAAAACCATCGAATTATAGAAAAGTATTGAATTCGATAATACCGCTGAGTTCGAGAGAATTGCCAAATTTGCGAGAACTGTCGAATTCGAGAAATCCGCCAAATTCGAGATAACCGATCTATTCGAAAAAGTTAACATGATAAAAAAAATCGGTCGAATTCGACGTTGTGTTTAGGTTTAATTGTCGTATTTAGGTATTTATCGAAGAACAAAATCAAACGATTGAACGACATAAAAAATCTAGCAGCTAACATCACGCTTAGAAAACATAGCGGTTCTCTTCACATTATAATTTTTAGTGAGGTCGCACGAAAGAGGCCGGTCTTCCCTTTAGCAAAGGACAAGACACCCTCAGAGGCATCGACGATCAAATTTCAGAATTCTCATGGATGGCATAACTGGCACCGGGCATGTCCAGCGCTCGGACCGCGTAATGCGGCCACGCAGTACTCCGTTGCTTCCGGCTAAACAAACAGGAACTTCACCCGAGCGAGACAGAATGACGTTCAGAGCAACTGATGAGCTTACAAAGGCGTTTGCAGCATCTGAGACTATGTACTCACACTGTTTATTACCAACGTTCCCACGTTTGCTATGAATTAAATCAAGGCTACACTGCTCACTACCACGAGCAAACACTGATCTTACACTGGGTGTGACACAACCGATTGAACAAATTTAAAAAGTCATAAAAATATGATAGGAGCACATAGAGCTGAAATGTTATCATACTCGAAATTGGCAGTACTTGCTATTCATAATCCTTAAATTCTTAAAAAAACGTCTTGACGTTGGCGGCCATTATTATCTACGCACATGGTGGAGTCGACCTCTGAAGTTTTGAACAGCACGTTCATACATATTGTGTGGTATGGCTTTGACTTCAACAATTCGCTCTCTTAGCTCTGGTAGGGTATGAATGAGACGTTTAAACACTTTTTCAAATATCCCCACAGAACGAAATCGCAAATGCTCAAATCAGGTGGCCGCGCAGGCCACCCTAAATAACCCCTCGGAGAGACCAGACGTCTGGGAAACATTTTTCTTAAAACAGTGAGTGAATTTCGAGCTGTGTGGGCCGTAGCCCCATCTTGTTGGAATCACAAGTCCCTCATACCTTCATCCTCGACAATCTCTTCCATTTTGGGCTGCACGAAATTGCTCAACTTTAAAGACACACGGTTCGGAAGTTATCACGGTCACTCCTTCCACCTCAAAAAAGTTTGGGCCTGTAGCACCAAACCGTTGCACGGCACACCACACGGTTAGTTTTGAGGAATGGAGCGATATTCACTGGATAATTAGGGGGTTATTTAATGCCAAGTAGTGAAAATTTTACTTATTCACACCTCCATTCGGGAGAAAACGTGCCTCGTCGCTTCTGAAGAACGCTGTTTCGGGAGCAATCTGTGCAAGCATTTGTTGACCCAGATTTTAGCTCTTTACATAACCTGTTTAGTTTAATTCTTGAACCATCATTATTTTATTGGAATAAAAACACAAATTCACATGGAGAATCCTTCTCACGCTGCGATTAGATATTCCCAAAGCATCGCATGCAGTAGGGAAGAACGTCGCAGCGACTGCACTATCGCTGCTGTCACTCACTCCACATGTTTTGATATTCTGATGGATCTGCGTCAGCCATGTGTGTCTGGTCTTAATTAATGCACTACCTGTAGCTTCTAATTGTCTAACCCAGAACAGAATTGTGTTCGCCTGAGGAACGGAATATTGAACCGTCGCCGCAAACCCCTTTCCGTCGTGATCACAGATTTTTTTTGTTTTCAAAACGCGGGCGCACCGCAATGCCGTGGTGCACTCCCGTCCCCACCACATTGTTGCACTCAAACGTCTCAATATCACCATGAAAGACAAAATAAGGTAAGAATGAACCTTTTTCTTTCAACAAAATCATTCGCCATGAATAAGAGGTCGTGCACGTGTCTGGTCCAATAGCAACTACGGTCACAGAAATAACAACAGGGTCCAATAATGAATACTTAAAATAAATTGTTAAGCACCTCCTCAATACCGGAAAAATGAAGTAAGTTCGAAACAATTTTGGTCATCAGATCGAGGACAAGCAGCTTTCAAACAAGCGGTGAACAACGTAAGTTTAGCGGTGAGCTTTAAATTGATGTTTAGCCATTACAGCCGGAAACCGCGTATTTCCCTTACCTACAAAAGACTTCAAACCAACATCCCTCATTGCCGATGAGCACGCAACTCCAGATTTTGCGAATGAATGATTTACTCAAGCACATGAAAGCGTTACCTAATAGACATAAGGCTCACGCACGGCCAGTTGAGCAATATGCGAATTTCATCACAACCATCACGAGCAAGATCATGGTTCGTCATGCTCAGCAGATCCCCCGATCACTTCCTCAATCACACACACCCGAACGCAGATAAATTCCTGTGATAACCAGGTGAGCGTGACTGGGTTACAGGACGATCTTCAGGAGCGCACTTCCTCATAACCAAAAAAGGAACCTCATACAAACAGAAAGAAATTGACACATAGAAAGAAATTGACAAATTGCCACTCGCATGTGGACGCAATTACGGTCCCGATAAGGAGCGTCAAGATCCATAGAGCTAAAAACTTCAGCTAAAATATGTGAAATACAAACTAGAAAACATACACGATCATCATCTTATCACCGAAAGCAAGTATTCCTACCACGACATCGAAATAAAAATTACTGTCACATTAATAAGAAAAACCAAGGCTTTCTGGGAGATTACGCATTCATATGATCACGCAGTTAACTCAGTCGTTTTTCTGAGCTACAACATCGAAACCATCTGAAATACGGCGCCTAGACATAAACAATGCCAATATCCATGCAAGGTTGAACGTAAGGGGAGAGAAAGGGCTCGAGATAAATCCGCACGCCAAGTCGCTTGCACGTTACAGCGGGGAAACCTAGAATGCCAGTAATTTAAAAACCCTCGACAGGGAAAAAGTTTGGTAAATTTAACCAAAAACAGCTGGACTTCAAAGAAAATAGCGCTAGGAGCTGTAGAGCGATATCCTTCTAACGACACACTAAATTTAAAAAACTAATATCCGCTTCAATTTCAGATTTTACGAAAGTTTTTTAGATCGTGAGATACACGTTCGTGTTTAAAACTGCTCGTAGAATGCCAGTATGCGATCAATATGTCCCTAACAAGCACTATCTTTTTTCACCGTAACTTTTGTTTGAGTTACGCAATTTGCATTCTCATTTCGCATTTGGTATCAGAATAAAATGAATATTATAAAGCAGAAATTTACGTGCACTTTCAATAATTTGCCCCACTTCTGGATCAGCCACTTTTTGCCTTACTTTTTTTGCTGTCGAGGCTTTAAACAAGGCTATCGAACAGCACAACAGATTGCACGGCTTACATGTATACGTAAGAAAATATCATGCAATGACCAGAGAGTTTTACCGACTAAAAAAAACAGCATCGGCGCATCCCCAAGTCTTATGCAACAAAAAATATCAACGTACTCAGGCTAAGTAAAAACTTTAACTTTTAAATGCTGAAAAATGAAAATGAGCTTACAACATTGAAATGAGTTAAAATAATCATTGCAGAATCCGTTGCAAACACATCTTGATATACGAGGTACGTGATCGTCCATACAGGATTTAACTCACGCTGACAGTCGGTTCATCTACTCCACGCAGGACTGCCAAATAACAGCTAACTCGCTTCTAGGTCGAAGCTCGAAACGAACTTGAGCTAGAAAGTGCCACTCGCTTGTGGACGCAATTACGGCCCCGATAAGGAGCGTCAAGATCCACTGTCCAGTACGGACATAATGTCTTCAGTGTCCCACACGCATCGTTCTCTGAACACATGTGCGTGCAGTAAATAAGCTAATATTGCAAAAAAGCTCAAACTTCCGGCAAGTCGAATCGAGGACAACTTTCCAAACAGATATCTCAGGAGGATGCTGAGATCGACTTTTGGCAACTAACTATACTAAGTTATAATTTATTCTGCGTATACGACGGCAAGAAAAAATGCTAGCTGCATTGAAAGCATATTTTCGTCGATCTTGGCAAAACAGCACACTCATAAAGCAAGGACATTCTTGCGGTAGAGATGACGGCAGCAATCAAACGGAACGAATAAAATACAGATAAAAATTGAACAAGACATTAGCAAAAATGAGTAAAAAAACTCCGAGGGCATACGTTGAGCAAGGACCGCTAGAAGTGAGACTCTCACACACAAGGATGTTCGTCAAACCATCCTCTGGCCAGGTGTCGCTACACTACAGTTGAATTCCGCGCTTGTACGCACTCAAGTCGGCTGCTCTGATGGTTACGTATAGAGAAGCATCTGTGCACGAATGAGATGCTAGGTAACCATCGCATTATAGCATGTACATTAACGTAGCTGAATGGATAACACAAAAAATAAGTTAAAACGTAAGCAAGGCTAACATGTCCGTCCCGGAAATGACCAAGTGTTGAAATGCAGGTGCCACAACTACGGGTGACGGATGTAGCCAGCAAGGTTACGCACTTGTGATCAGATACGGCAATACAGGCATGCGCGATACGATCCAACGCCGTGATATACGCGTTACGTCAACGTAGTCGTGGGGATGGCGAGCGTTGCCAAACTCCACCACACCCTGGAATGATGGAGGCTCTCGAATTACAATGCATCAGCACGCAATAGCCAGACACGTGAGGGCCGATGGTTTCAGCTCGTTCACTTCCTCCTGATATAAAACGATGCTGGACCAAAATTACGCCTAACAACGTAGGCATGCATGTTGCACGAGCAAAACATTCACGATCAGCTAAAAATTCGTCCAATCAAAGCTACGAGGCTTTCGTCGGTGAACAGTTCACAGCACTTTAATCCTGCAACGAAAATGAATAGACTTTATTGATCCATCGACAATGGGAAAAAGATTCGCGACCAATGAAGAGTTTAAACTCATCCCGTAATTGCATTGTGCAGGTATTACGAGCTAGTCACGTATTAATTTATTGTCCTGATAGCGCAGTTCTAAAATCGCCGCCCAGGCCTGCGTGACCATAAACATATCAGAAATAAATGTACGAGGTGCTCTGGTAGACTGCAATAGGACCAACAATTGCACAACGTGCCAGCAGCTAGTTACCTCATGAGCAGGTATGATGCACAGCTCCGTAGAAACATACGTACAAATCGAACACTCGGCATTGCAAATTGAGGTTCTTGTGATAATCTAAAAAAAAATTAGGAGCAAATGTGAAGTCATTAATGAATAATTTTAAGCTAGTTCTTTGAAAAGCACATCATTTTTCAAGTCCCTGAACTGAGGTTCAACACATAAATCGCATTTGTTTCAATGAAAGTTCGACATGAACTCTCAACTCCAACATCTAGCGGATTTTCCAGGACCAAAGTTCGGACACCTCCAGTCGAAGGTCTGCAAAAGGGCTAATTATGTCGGCAAGCAACAAAAGAGACGCGCAAAAGTCTCCTATAAAAAGGCTTGCCTGAAATCGTCACTGTTCACTCAGCTACATTTTTATTCACGTCCCAAGTAAAGAGCCGAAAAAGTGTCGAGCAGGCAGATTAGTTTGATGCAGGTGTAATGGATGTATTATTTTTGCTAAGCATCTTAAAGCGTAAAATTAATCTCTCCGAAGAAGAATAACAAAAGCGAACCGATTAGGCTGATGGAAGAGAAACACGTGGACGACATTTTTCAGATAGATCAAAGCAGAGAATTAACCACAGTGACTGGCTGCAGCCACACTACGGAACTTCGGGCCGCCAGTTCGAGAAATTAGTGGGAAACATTTCTTTAGAGCCGGTGGGTGATTGAGATCAACCACTTTTTGGATGTTCCAAGAAAGGCTCTTTTAAAAACAGCATGTTGATTTAAAATGCTATCATACTTCACAGTGAATTAGCGATGATACTCATTAGAGGCAATTTTCAATTCTCAGAAGGAGATCGGCATAATTAAGCAACGACATAATTAAAAAATAATGAGATACAACACCGTCTGTTAAAAAGTACAGAATATTTTCAAGCGATCAACTGCTGGTTTGACAGCAAAACAGGACAGCAACGAACCGAAAAAAAAGATGGTCTGGGGCATAACAGAAAATATTTTATATCAACGAAAAAAAGGATAACAATCAGCTCAGGACCTCACATTTCCCCCCTGGGAGTGCTAACTCCCGTCGATGACAGCTGTATCCCACTTACGGGGCAATGCAGAATATTTTTTGTGTTGCTCGGTGGACATGGGTCGTCAGCAAACGCTGTTAGCGGAGGTCCTTGTTCGTTGCTCAAGGAACTGATGCAAAAGTTTCATTTTATAACACACTAAATGCATCACACTCGAGAAAGAAAATCTTGGAATGAAAATTTCTTCCGATGGTCATATGACACATTAAATATAAAAACATGGTAATTAACAGCGAGCAGGAGATGAACAAGAACATTAAATAGAACTGCTGAATGCATGTAAATGCCAAAGACTAAGCATTCCATAAACGAAGTCCAGTAACAGATTAGATTATTAGTTAGTTTAAGCCTCCCTATCCGCAACAAAGGCGATCCAAAGAGAGGAAGGAAGAAGGCACCATTTAGTATGGAGTTAAAGGAACGCGGAATCCATGCAGAAAGGGCATAGAAACAGTAAGATAAGAAAGAAGTTCATGAAACAAGATCAAAGTTGAAGAAGAAAGTAGTAGGTGTTGAAAAAACAGGACAGCAGTGAACCGAAAAAAGTTGGTCCGTAACAAAACAAAAACCTATGTTATTTTAACAAAAAGACAGCCTACCTAACCTTTAGCTCGGGCCCTCACATTGCCCCCCTGGGAGCGCTAATTCCCATAGATACAATAATTGTATCCCCCTGAGGGGTGTCCAGTAACAGAAAAAATAACCTTGAAAAGAAATATTTTCCAACAGGAGAAGGAAGCAGCTAGAACTTCGCATTCATTTACTGTATCGTACAATTTGGTTCAATAAATACCGGAACAGGAGAAAAATAAGAGAAATTGAAAATTAGGTAATGAAGTAGTTCGAGTCGCCTTAATTACAACAAAGGCGTTCCAAAGAGAGGAAGGCACCATTAAGCATAACTTTTAAGAGAACGCGGAATCTCTGCAAAAGGTGCATAGACGCAGTAATTTGGAAAGAAATTTTTGAAATAAAATAAAAGTTGAAAAAAATTAGTAAATGCTGAAAAATAGGACAGCAGTGAACCACAAAAATACGGTCCATAACAAAACAAAAATGATTCTACCTCAACATTAGGAAGGCCTACCTAACCGTCAGCTCGGAACCTCACATATTCCCCCGGGAGAGCTAATTTTTCATAGATATTATAGTTGTATCCCCCTAAGGAGAAAACACTCGAGTTCTTGGTTAAAAAAAAAATAGAGCAAACGGCAACCTAGGTCTGATCAGCCCTGTTAGAGAAATAAGGTAGCTCGACGCTGATATCCAGTCGGGTAAAGCAACTATCAATAAAGCCACAGTAACAGATAGCGAGGTCAGCGAGCAGCCGGAACAGGTTTGAAGTCACATGCAAATTTGACGGAATGCAAGAAGCCCGAGCAGCGAGCTGAATTTTTTGTGCACAGTTTCTCGAACGCAATATCACATTTGCAGTAGCGAGAGGCGCAACGAAGGACCCAACTGGTTCGATCTTTGACAACAGAAAGTTTCTTCATAGAATTAAAGACAGGTCGATGTTTTCCATGAGATGAGGGTCAAGTGAGAAGCAGCGAGTTTCAAACCTGATATTTTCTTCTAGCAAAGCTGCTACATTGCAACATGTAACGACTACTCGCGTCAATTGCACGCAGTACCATGCAAAAAGTTGATTGAGCCCGAGTAAGCGTCCGAGATGCTCTGAAAAATAAAACTCGCAAGACAAGCAATTTAATAAAAAATTGAAGAACAATTTCTCAACGCATTTTCGTCATTTTAATAGTCGGAGATGTCACGGCGCTTCGGAAGAGTTACAGTGCTGTGGTCGCGCAATGCACTGCTGAACGTTTCTGCAAGTCACCGCACACGGTCAGCGACTGCAAGAAGCGCGCGTGAGAGACGCTTCATTCAACGCGTATGTGCAACCTTACGCTCGAAAATTAGCTCTCAACTTTCAGGTGGAACCTAATTCTCACAGGAGTTAACTCAGCCTCAGTAAAGAGAACGCTACGTAATCTCAGATGCTCACCTCAATACAGACATGTAACTGGACTCCAATCAACCAATGCATCTCATGCCAAACAGTTTCGATCTCGAAGAGCGACGGATCTGATTGAGTGGAGTTACTCAACAATGAAAGTACAGTTCTATCCCTCTCACTTTATCCCCAAGCCAACAGTTGACCCTTTATTCGATGAACCAATTTACTGTAAAAAGTTTTTAACAATTGAAGGAAAAAATTAACGGAATACAGCATAGAAAGGCCTATATTTATAGGTTAGATGAAGCAATATCATCCATAGACGCATACAAATATTCTTTCTGGCTTGAATGAATATTTGGCTGATGGTTTGCATCTGCTCCACACTCAGCGAGTGCACATTTTACACAATGACATGGTTTTGAATGTCATATGTTCAGCAAAACTCAACACGATTCCTAAATGACCAGTGTTCTAAACCCAAAAAACTTAATTCTTATTAAAATTTTACTTCATCGCTATAAAGGCGCATTTAAAAACTGAGTCTGCTGAACAAAAAGCCTCCAAACATTTAAGCACAACATATTCGAAGTTGCTCGAGTTAAACTGGTGCGCTTAATTCTTTTAAAAGCTATTAAGGCACACCTGTTCGGTTACTGTCTGTTATAGCGATGTCTACCATGCCACACACTTAAGTCATAGCCATTAACTGATACGTACGAGCTACGTAGAACGACCAATAAAAAAGTAATTCTGCTCCGCGTTCAAAACGAAGTAATGCTATCACCGAGGAAGAGCAAAATAGACTGAAAGGCATCTCCAGCTTCGTACGAGATTTGCAAAATGTTTACAATTGGTAAATAGATCCTGAAGCATGACAAGTAGGTTAAAAATGACATGAACAGAAAACTCCAGCAGTACAAGACAAGCGACAGCATGACGAAAGACATGAAAAACTGTGAGCGGATAGAGTGTGAGAAAATATCTCATTCGCCTGCCAAAAGAGTACGCGGCTCGAAATTCCATCCAAAGTCTCATAAACATTCGCTTTTTTCAGCAACCGCTAAAACAGCATTGCAGAGTTTTGGCGTGTGACCTCAAGAGACGCCCGCCGGGCACAGAATTGGCTGGGAGGAGGAGGACCTGTCAGGGAGACAATTGTGAGAGCGCAAGTGTTGAACAGCACGAGGCGAAAAAGGTTGCTCCTCGCAAGCCGTAAACACTCACTTCATTAGACAGACTGGGACTGTGAACACGACTAGAGAAGAAAAGATGTGATGCTTCCTTCAATAATTTATTAGGACAAGATTTGCGCCAATAAATTGTAAATGAATAAGAAAACAACTGGCACATTTCTGTGCCATCAATATATTCGTGCTCATAACTGTTGAAACATGAAGCAATGCTAGTATTTATCAGCCATCCACATAGTTGCCATGAAATTGAGGAGAAATTTGAGTTTCATTCCATCTTCGAGTTACAGTAAACTTAGCACATACATTCCTGCATTAAATGACACTCTGCAGCTACACCCTCACGTTAGGTCTGCCACCAAAATAAGCAGCTTGTACACAGCCAAGTGCTTTAAATTGCGAAATGAAGCCATCGCGAGTCACACTGAAGACAACTCCAAAAGTGCAACAGAGCCACGGGACGCTAGGAGCTTTCAGCATTCAGTCTCCACAAATCTGACTTAATACCGGCAATTAAGCTGCCCGCATCGTAACTATAGCTAATAAGCAGTGTATTTTATTGGTCTCGAGAGAACCCTTGAGAGCAGATCAAGCCGCCAGCTCGCCCCATCAATGCCGTTATTTCATGGCTGCTTTTAGAGACTAGCCGTAAAATACAGAAATCTCCTGCAGGCAAAGTTAGACCAACTTTATCGACCACGACTTACGATCATACTCTCCGCAAAGCAGAAAATGATTAACAGTGTACGACAAAAAGATAGATGAACTCCATGTAACGCACATCATCTCCTAATTCTTAATAAAACGAGCAAGTTACCGAAAAGTCACAGTACCCTGCCAAAGTTCGACGTTTCAGCTAAATAACGATCAAATTATGCTAGAGAGATGTTCAATAATTCATGGCGACTGCTCGCCCGAATTACAACAAGGCGGCGACCCCGGGTGCCAGCTTACACCCTCAATCTCGGCACAGTCCCAGCGCCCTTCTCACATCACGGGTATCATCGTTTGTGAGATGATGAATTTCAAAAACAAAGTTACCAGCTACAACATTTTTACCAACGGCGCCCTCCACACATCACGGGTATGATCGTTTGGTAGATGATAAATTTTAGAGACATAGTTAATAGTTGCATTTTATTTTACGGCGCCCTTCTCATCACGAGTATCACCGTGAGATAAATTTCAGGGACATAGTTACCAGTTACAATATTATGATCGACGGCCCCCTCCACACATAATGAATGTCATAGTTTGTGAGACGACAAATTTCAGACACAGTTACTAGTTGAAAGTTTATAATTGAGTTTCATTATTGTGCACTTGTTTCACTTACATGAGCTTCACGTTACACTGACGATTTTCTCCAAATCAAGAATTCTATTGAAAATTTCACACAAAATCCCGCTAATTACATCATCCCAGTACACTATTTTATAAATGTTTCGAAAAAGTGAAAGATTTACAATAAACTATGACTGAAAAATAAGGGCTATCAGTGGCATCCGTTGCTTAACTGTTAGGAAAATAAATGTCATTAACAAAGCTAGAAGAAACAAACCTCGAGTTTGGTTCTGATCAGCATTTGCAACCCAGGGACTTGAAGGTCATGCCACCATTCTTTTGAAAGGCGCTAGCATGGGACAGACAGCTGTTTCTCCGTTCACCTCAGCAACAATTACTTTGCTGCGCAACACGCGCATTGCGTAAGTAAAAGCAAAAGTGTACGGTAGGACTGTTGGCACTTTGCCTTATGAATTTCTTGGCAAACCTCCGACCTTCTATAGGTCGAACACAGGTTCACTCGAAAAAAAACAGAAGTACTTTGCAGGAATTTTACACAGAAACCATTCAACAGTTATTTAAAGTATATCACCAGCAAGCTTATCAAACTTATTCTGAAGAGAGTTATCTCATTTTTATTGGAATCTTACTATAGCTTCAATCGTTGGTTACTTTTCAACAAATTGCAAAAATAATAGAAAGAAAGTTATTATTATCCTAAATAATAGAAACAATCATGTACTTAAACGCATTTTTTCATCTCCAACGATTTTTTTTCTGAAACAGCTGACAATGCTTGATAAGGGAATCTGTGGCGCGGCTTTTACTAACATTCTAGTCACGACCGTAATTAAAAAATATATTTGTTTAGCGTCCACGTTAGAAGGAAAAATAAAATATCACCTTAGATAAATTAGCTTGTGCTTCCCTAACCAATACAAATGTATTTCAAAAAGAAGGAGAAAAGCATCATTTAGCTCATTCATTCAAAATGTACGTTCGCACAAAAGACCCAATGTGCATACAAACAGTGAGTAGGGAAAGAATTTCATGGAACACGATAGAAGTTGAAGAAGGAAATAGTAGGTGCGATAAAACAGGACAGCAAGAACCGAAAGCAATGGTTCGTGAAATAATATAGAAAACTCTACTTTTCCAATAAAAGGAGAAGCCAACTCAACCTTCATCCCGGGACCTCACACTTTCCCTCTCGGAGCGCTAATTCCCATAAATACACTAATGTCCCCTTGAGGGGAAAGGATCATTGTAAGAAAAACTCAAAAAAATACTAAATGCGGTGTTAGAGACGCTCCATCTCACCATTTCTATTTACAAAGTTATCAGAACGATACTATTTTACTTTACCAATTTAATGAAGTGATGAACGTTTCCGATCATATATAACGGAATGCCGTCATTTCCGATGGCACGCGTACGCTAGTAGAATAGAACAGAATAATCTGATAGAGTCAGATTCTACATCGCTCAAAGGTAGATGGATGGACCAACACAACGATTTATTTACGCAACACGTGTTTCAATAACGTCTTCACGAGAGATGAGAAATAGATGACAAGAAATGACAAAAATGTTTTAGATTCCTGAGAGACGGAATGCAACGTTCTGAGAACTCAAGAGGTTCGAGCATTGGTCTATGCTTAATGAAACGTTCGGAAAAACAAAAACGAATAACCTTTTGAGAACGTGGATGTCAAGTCGTAGAAAGCCACTAAATGAACAACAACCATAATAGTAACGCAGGAAAACCTAAGATCCTTCTAACGACTGTGAACAGGCAAATTGACAAGAATGATAACAAAGTTCCTAAATTCAACAGCCTTGAGAGCAAGAATGCATCAAAACAATGAAAATACAAAATACGCATCAAAAAGTAGATAGAGAAGATCGAAGAGCAGACCAGTCCTCCATAACGCCATTACTGCACCACAACAGCAGATACACAACACCAGCCAGCAACGGAGAGCAGACCAGTCCCCCATAACGCCATAACTGCACCACAACAGCACACAACACCAGCCAGCAACGGAGAGCAGACCAGTCCCCCATAACGCCATAACTGCACCACAA
>JACJUY010000066.1:261147-404463 GCA_014220935.1 Platorchestia sp. MABIK
GTCCCCCATAACTGCACCACAACAGCAGATACACAACACCAGCCAGCAACAGAGAGCAGACCAGTCCCCCATAACTGCACCACAACAGCAGATACACAACACCAGCCAGCAACGGAGAGCAGACCAGTCCCCATAACGGCGACTACGGCCGCCCGAGCGGACGTGAGGCTCAATGAATGGCAGGCGGTGATCGGGTGCCGGTGTGGTGAGGCCGAGCGGAGGCAAGAATGCAAGGGAAGGAAGTCCACAAAAGGAACATAAGAAGGTCTTCGCAGTTTTCCAAGCAGGAAGAAAAATGTACGAGGAAACAAAACCAATAGAAAACAAGTGAAGAAAATAAAAAAGGGTGGCACATCAACTGGGAAGCCGTAAAAACAACGGTAGGAAATCAAAGTTAAAATACAATTCGATACTTTTTCAATAACATCAGCTAAGTGATGAATAAAGAACGAGCACAGTTTCAAACATAAACGTAAATATTCAGATAGTTCAAAAAATTATTCTAATATGCATAAGAAATAGAGGAACTCCTTTAGTGCGACTGCGGTAATGAGTTGGGAGAGAATAGATCAATTTGTTAACAACTAAAGTGCTAAGTAGGTCCAGATGCAAATAATAATGCACCATGGAGAATAGAGAAGGAGTCATCATCACAAGTGAAGTTGATGCTAGCACTTTGTATAAATCTGATTCAGACAGCACGAGCAAATATTAAGGGCTTAATGAATCGTATGCAACAACATGAACAAAATTTAAATCCTCCTCACATTCTTTTTCCAGAGGAAAAAACTTAATCTAGCATCGAACGCCCGGAAGTGATTCAGAGACGCGTATCACTGCGCAGACGCGGCACAAAAATCTGCGAAGAAGATGAATGGGACGGACGCGGAAATGAAAATAGGAAATGTCTTTCCGAGCGCGTGAGAACGCACGCACAACAAAATTAACTTACAAAATTATATTTTAAACTCATAAATGATCAGTTTAAAACTATGCATGCAAAACACTGTCTGAAGAACACGCGGAGCTAAAAATACGAGGTAAACACGACACCATAGTAAACTGCATCGTCACCACCGGCCCTAGATGCAAAAATTGACTTGGCTGGTGGAGCAGCGCCGCACCTGTAAATGAGCAACATCTGCACTCTGCTAAGCAAACAGATACCAGTCCCCACGGCTGCAAACAGTCCTCATCAGCTAAAGCAGAAAGTAACAACCAAGAATACCGGTTCAATGACATCAAAACACAAAGATATACGATTCCAACAGTAGAGGGGATTGCGACAGCAGTTACCTTGAAGCATCTCGTAGAATTTAAAAGCGAGTAAGATGTACGGTAACGACTATAGTACAGGAACTCAGGAACAGTTGTGCACATTTGAGCCCAGAGCCCATACGTGCATCAGAGACAGCACATTTGGTGCTTATAGAGCGGTCACACCGCACTTCGCATCGTCGTCTCAGTTTTGCACGAGATCAGCGTAAATATTCCGTGACGAACAATGCGTCAACGTTCAGAAGCTAAGAAATACGAAGAGCCAGAGGGTATGAATGAAATTGAAAAAGCGGTTTCTCGAGAAGATGTAAGAAAACCGCACATCCTCGCGATGGGAACAGTTATGCCTCACTGGAGGCAACAACGAGGGCTACTGAGCGTCGCCACCGCACGCATTTACGCTTTACAGTTACCAGCTCAGACTGATGTTCCCACTGGGGATCTCATCGAAACACTTGCTATGAGATCTTCAGTTTAAATGAAGTTGGTTTGTAATCAAAGTAAGCGAAAAATTATTCACTATAATTTAACCTAAATTTCTTCGATGTAGACCATGAAACATTGAATTAAGGAGGTGTGTCATGGTTTTTCAATCTTATCGTAGTGCTTTCTTTGCAAAATAATGAAAAAGATCATTGGCGTAAACAAACTCAATTCTGCGTATTCAAAGTTTGAGTAACAAGGAACCCATATTTGAAAAAACTACCTAGTAATCTCAAGCGAAAAAAAAGTTGTAAACCAACAAGAATTGCAGTTAAGAGCAGCCATATTGTACATACAACTCCTAACATGACAGCGTCCAAACGACGTATAGTATACAATCGTGGAAAAATTCGCTTGCACATCGTCACCACAACGGGATACCAACAGTTCAGCAACATCTGATACAATGGGCGAATGAGAGTACATCCAAAACCAACATGGAGTGCAGTGAGTAAAGTGTGTGTGAAGCCATTGATGAAGTGATTTAGAGCAGGCCAATAATGAGGCCGACACCTAACCCGTAATCAGCGAGACGGCCCGGCCCAGCAACTAAGTATACGTCCTGAAGATCTCGGTAAATCACCTTAGAGAAGCAGTTTGTTACTCATGGACCTTCGCCGCAATTATCTCGGTTCAGATAGCAGGCATCCCTTGCTCATAAAATACCGAAATCATTTTTTGTCCTTAAAATTAAAATATCATTTTTTTAACACAAACTGACAATTAAAACGGTTGAAAACTGACCCACGGAGCAAAATTGCGCGAATGTATGAAAATCGGAAGGGAGTAAGACTACTAAAATTCAAATTTGACGCAGTGTTTGAAATGGGTACCTAATGGCAGGTGCTTTGCACGAAATCCTTCACTGGTCAGCCTGATAACCCAAGTCCCATGTCGTCAGCACAGGGCGGCGAAGGAAGGGAGGAGTGCTAACCCGTTTTCTCTACAAATAGCATTCCACGGGCGTAACGCTAGTCCAGGTCTGATGCTCATGCAATCGATATTTACTTACATGACAGACAGAACTAATATAATT
Organism: Platorchestia sp. MABIK; assembly: GCA_014220935.1. NCBI lineage: Eukaryota > Metazoa > Arthropoda > Malacostraca > Amphipoda > Talitridae > Platorchestia > Platorchestia sp. MABIK. The sequence goes on from JACJUY010000066.1 coordinate 263,945, forward strand.
CTCTCGTATTGCACTTTGTTTTTTGAGATGGGATGTAGAATTTCAATTTGGGGTGTAGAATAACGAGAAACTGACATTTATTTCAACCTGTCCACACGACCAAAGATTATCACAGCAAAGAAATACATGTAACTCGGGTATATAGAAGTGACATACCTCAAAATGCCTATAAAGCATAATTTTGAAAACTCACATCGTAGAATTGTCTGAACATGTATTTAAAACATATCAAAAAATTTGATAGTGGAAAAACATAACAGTGCCTCACTCCGAACAAACCCTAAACAGATTCTCACAAACACAGCGGTGTGTGTAGCGTACATCCTCGAGTGTTCAATCTCTTGCATGCACATTGGCTACAGCACAATGCACTACCATCCTTCATAAGTAACGTTGCGAGAGAACAGCAATAGTTGCATGGGGACAGTGTGCAGCTTTACTGTATGTGCCCACCTCGCCTGTTTCGAGTCTCTAACGTTTTCAGTCGTTTAGTTACAGTATCAATGTAAAAGTAATATACCTCAATCAAGTAATCAATAAAATGCGATCGTACAGATCGATTAGATTATTATCATTAGTTAGTCTAAGCCTCCCTATCCGCAACAAAGGCGATCCAAAGAGAGGAAGGAAGAAGGCACCATTTAGTATGGAGTTAAGGGAACGAGGAATCTATGCAGAAAGGGCATAGAAACAGTAAGACGAGAAAGAAGTTCATGAAACAAGATCAAAGTTGAAAAAGAAAGTAGTAGGTGCTGAAAAAACAGGACTGCAGTGAACCGAAAAAAAGATGGTCCTTAACATAAAACACATTTTATTTCAACAAAAAGAAGGCCTACCTAACTTTCAGCTCGGGCCCTCACATTTTCCTCCTGGGAGTGCTAATTCCCATAGATACAATATTTGTATCCCCCTGAGGGGGAAACATCGTACAGATCGAAAATCTTTTGAACGTGTTGTTACAGAATTATATTGAAACTATTTCAAGTCAAAGTTGTTAGTGAAATACGTGACAAAAATTATTATTAGAGAGCACTATGGATCAGTAAAGTGCACTCATGGTGAGACATACTTCGAAGCAAAGAGTATTCCAATAAAGCATTTGCTTGAAAAATCTAAATGTACAACAATGTTCTAAATAATAATATGGTGCACATGTCAATACATTATGTTCTACATAAAGGATCATCCTAGCACTTCGGGAACAATAATTCACTCTTGAGAGCTCAAACGCAAAACCAAATGGACACGTACCAATGGAGAACATCACCTATTTTAACAGCTCAGACTTGACAAATTTAGAACAGGCGCAGAACATCTCTTACTTAGGGCGGTAGACTTGAAATATAGAAATAATCAGATCCTTTCAGTAGATTCAAGCACACGAAAAAGAAAGCATTTCACACAGCTAGCACATTTGCATAGCGAGGCACATTCAGAATATAACATCACGATAGCGAGGGAGGAGCCGCTGCACCAGGAGCTGGGTCTGCTGTATCTACATCAGTCACACGGTGCGAGCAGCGCTGAAGCAGGGCTTCCATCATCAATTTCGATGACGGGAGCTGTCTGCGGCGCCAAGACCAAACCCATTGTCATTAACGAGTCTCCTTGTTGTACCCCAGAAGATAACGCACAATGAATTGGCAATGTTGATCACAATGCAGAGGATGTCAGTGACCTCGGAAGCCTCAGCGCTGCCCACACACACCAACGCTCTACTGCACGCTCTTCGAACTGCGGATCAAAAGTGGTCAAGTTCTAAAAACCGAGCTGGAGGATTGAGTGAAGTGCTCTCTCGTGACAGAGGGTAGCACACTTTTTATACTTCACTCACCGTGAATAAGCAACTTGATCGTACTCTCGCAGGAAAAAGCAGTCTGTCGAGCAAACAGAAGGAACAACAAGACGGAACAGTTAACGCGTAACGTGCGTAGTGAGTTATTTCTCAAACGCGATTTTCAATACCAACAATGCAAGCGAGTCAGTGGTCGTTGATACAAAAAGTTTCATTTGTAAACGAAGTCTAGGCACTTAAATAGGAAGAGAAACAAAAATGGCCAAACAGTTCTGTGTTCTGCAAACACTGAGAGCATGCAGGACGGGCCGCGAGACACACAAAAGCGCTGTTCGTCTACAACCTTGTGAGGAAAGCCTGACCTCGAATTTTGCAGTGAGCGAATCTCTGTTTGAGTGTAGGCACCCACGTCAAGGCCTGGCATGCAATAACTGAAATGAACTACACTCGCCGGGGCACGCTGAGAGCCACCACCATGCACAGTCCGACACTCTCCAAGTCACGAGCTTACGAAACAGGAAGCTGCGGTGCGTCCAGTAATCAACCAGCACAGGCGGTCCTGTGAAGCTGATGCTCACTCTTTTCTCAAGGCGTTGAAATGCAGGCAAGGATCCCATAGTACCGTTAACACTACTCGCTCACACACTTTACAGAAATAATGCCATAAAATCACTTTGCTTGCAACATTAACCGGTGCGTGCTAGACTACAACGGACGGGTTTCTAGCGAATCACACTACGATTGTCATGCTATGCAGGGTGTGCACGAAAAATTTTTCTACCGATTTTCAACATTAATAATATGTTTTTACGATACCGTTAAACTTTCTTACATCTTATAAATTTATTTATAAAACGAGATTCCCTAAAAGGTTAATAGGGTATCATAGATGCATAATATTATTACAAGTCAGAGGTTACATTTTTCGTGGACACCCAACTCATGGCAGTGCACACTCGGCGGCTCATCTGTCACAAGACGACAGTCTAAATTTACGTTCAGGCACATCACAACACCACTTGGAAGCTGTGAAGTTTCTCTCAGACACGTTTCAAGATCTCCAATAAGTGTGAGCTGCCACCAATGTCAAAACATCCTAGCAAGAAAATAACAGCAAGAATGCTTCCACAACACGAGACCGAAAATAAAATGAAACGTCAATATCAGTTTTAGCGTTGACATAATATTTGATCTAACAAAAAATATCTTTCGTAAAATATCAAAGCGTTTTGCCCGTTTATAAAACATCAAAAATGAAATGTTTCTAAATGGTCTATCCAAGTTTATATTTACACACAAAAATCAATTGCTCTTCAATTGTATCCTTACGTGTTTAGGGTTAAGCATGAGCAAAAGTTTTACTGATATATAAATACAGCACTACGATTAAATAATGCAAAATAAACTGAATATATTCGAAACTCTTAGGGCTGTACTTGATTTCAAACAAGCATCTGTAAAAATGAACAACCTAAAGTACAGACGTAAATTGTAAGGTGAGCAATAAATGCCCATGAAGAACTGTAACAGATTTACGATAACAGACAGTTTCACACCCATTTACCTGTGTTTTAACCTACATATTTAGCGTCGCAGTAGAGCAAGTGCTGAGAAGAATAAACCAATTCTAAGAATTTTCAGACGCATTCCGAGAAACCTCTCACAGTTGATAGGAGAAAAGAGAATAAACCGTCACAGAAAATGGAATGCGAAGGCTTGCAAGCCGAGAGTAATTCACGAGGCTATAATTGCTATTGAAGACTGCGGCACGCATTAATGAAGAGCATTATTGGGCGAAACAAACGAGCAATAGCAAGGCTGATGGCGTGCGCGATGCCAGGAACGACGAGATGTGCCAGTTTCATGGCTGGGTAACGTTTGGCTATCAACGATAACAAGTGAGCTAAGTGCGATAAAACTCGAATGCGCCCACAGAAACAAGATGACCTGACCAGATCCTGCAGCCAGCCCCACATAATACTTCATTCTAGTTAAAAGCGTGGAATTTCGCAGTCTTCTAAACGAACGCGTCCTAAAAAATTCGGTAATAGCTTAATTTTAGCTCAATCAAGGAATGTACATACCAGCGTAGACAAATTTAAAAATGAGACAAACTTTAGAAAACCAGATTTTCTGCTGCGTACCATGTTTTAACAAAACGAATAACAATACTAGCACAGTTGCTGAGGTACATTTGAAACAAACTACAGCAGCAACATGCCAGAAATACGGAACAGCTCGATGCTGGATTTCAAATAGGATGGGTATGCGAGGACCTCCGCATACCAACCAACGCGACTCAAAAATTAAGAAAGCTCATAACAAAATAAAATCATCGAAAAGAATTGCATGTCCAAATTGAAAAAAATAACACAATATCCACTCAATCTATAAAGATGTCATCAGATGATCACTACAGTAAGAATTTACGACGAGGAAACTATTTCAAACATGTTAGTGATGCACTCGTTATTGCAAGGTGATCAACGTAAAATGTAGGGAATGCGATTATAGAAAGTTCCAAGAATAATGTGAAACAGAAGTGAAGTAAAAAACATCGAAAAAGATGTAATTCTACCAAGCTGTGTACTTTGGTCTCGCGTTCTGAGTGTAGAGGTTTACGACAGCGACCCCGACGTTTAAAAGCTTAGCAACGGTGGAACTATGATAATCCTAGAAAAGGATTTCTTACAAAGCAACAAACAAGCGAAGATTTGAACGCTGTAAAAACAAGACGAGAAAGATGACCTACCGACTGCCCAGTTCAAGAACCTCAAGCATCTTGACCTTTTCTCATGTGAACAAGTAACCAGCACAAAATGAGGCTCGACTGCTGGCATGCTCTTGCGTCGGAGAAATCGGTACGTACGCACACATGAATGACAGACATTAGCTAAATTAGCCCAAAAAGCAATGAGATTATTCAGAAAACAGTAATTTCGTCCGGCTGGTTTCACAAGAAGGACTGAAATGTCTCTCAGGTACAAGTTAAGTGAACATAATGACTGAGCGGCAAAAAGCTTTTTCTTCTCCCTTACTCAGCGGTAGAGTTAAGGAACGAGTTACCAGGCAGGAGCCGCGTGCAAGGGAAAAGAAAAAAAAACACTTTAGTCGCCAATAAACCACAGACGCATGATGCAACAGACAAGAGAAACTCCCGGGACGAAGAAAGAGAGAGCGGCATCTTCCTTGTAAGTTCCCGCGCCTCTTAGGTTCACAAATACAAAGCCCTAGGGTCAAAAGCCACATAAATTGCAAGAGTTGCATCACTTACCGGCTAAAGAAGACTTCCTGGCTGATAATGCACCGGTCTCCAGGTCGCCGCAGAGTCACGGCAAAATTTGTACTCGTGAGTCGACACAGGGAACGGGACAGCGACGAGGTGTCGTAACAGGCGGACGGGCATTGCGACACAGCTATAGGGGCAATGCGCGCAGCGCTCATGGTGGCACCGTCGCGCAGCAGCACCACACAAAAACAAGCGTACCATCTGCTGTTGGTACACGCTGCCATTCTGCCTTTGATGTGGAAGGTAAGGGATTCTAGGAAGGTTCCTTGTGATGGCCATACTCACAGAATTCCAGCCCCCTGCAAAATGATAATGAGCGCGAGCTCGAGTTCTCTAAGCAGCCCCTTATTCATGGTATCTGTCATTTTCATCATTCTTCTGAAAGTACACATTAGCCAGACAGCATCACGGATAAAAGTTACTAGCATTGGAAAGGATATTTATGAGACTCTGTTTCTTTAAAGCTCAATGCGTAAAAATATAAACGCTCAACTCGTGAAATATTTTTTTAACCTCAATTTTGTTAGCGCCGCCTATTACATAAATTTTTTAGACTTTTCATTTTAATTTTCAAACCAAGGCGGAACATAGAACATGTCAAACATTTTTAGCAGATGCCATAGAACCTCCGCAGAGTTCATGGGTTTTCTCTTCACGTGATACCCCATTAGAGATGACGAAGAAATTACAGTAAAATTCATTAACGAGTAGCAATTGTGAGACGGTCTCTAATACGAGCCCGTGAGCTCATCAGGCAGATATTTGCCAGGGACTCAAGCAAGGGAATTCCGCGCGCCCATCACCAGGACCCAACAATGCCGGTCGCCGAGCCGAGGCATGACGATGTGCAGTCAAAGAAAGACTGGTTGGGCGCAAACGTCTGTCGCAAGCAATTTAAAAGCTATAAAATAAACTGTACTCCAGCCTCGAAAGTATGCACAGCAACCATAATTACGCAATACATGTTAGTCGAAATTTTCATTTCATGAAAATAATATCTCTCAAATTCAACTGTTAGGGCAGGAACACATGTACTTTAACAAGCACAGGCAATGCCAGAAAGGTGCTCAATATTAAACAAAATAGAAGAGCTAATTTATTCACAGAATGAACATTAACTTGTAAATAGCAAAAAATAGTACCTCCAGAGAAGTAATGTTGGACTATAGCATGGGCATTGATTTCAGAGGACAAAGTGAACGTTAAGATTGAGACAAAGATTGCGCAACGCCTTGGACTTATGGACTGCATTTAAAAAAGAACACTGCCACACAAGAGCAGCGATACTTGAAACTTCTAGTGAATTAAAATTTACCAACTCGTGATTCCAATCTACGAGATCACAATACCCAGCTTGGCTCCCTGTACGTCGCTCAACTGCTAATGACGCAATAAAATGAGGGCATCTCAAACCTGCAACCGAACAAAAACATCTTCCTCGCGTTCTGACAGGCCGCAATTAAGACCTGCAACCGTGTACCTATCAAACGTGGCTAATGATCCCCATAAAAAAGACATCGGCTTCACCAAAGCTCCACAGCGAAGAACGGGCAATGAGAGCACAGACTTCACACATGTGAACAGAATGAATGGCTCACTCAAGGAATGAACTAATGCACACCTGAGAAAATCATGCCATACGAACGTCGGCACTTGAATGGCGCGCCGCAATACCCCAGAAGGCGAGGGAGGTGCTCATGCCCTCACCAGAGTGGCCGGCCATAACTCAACAGCGAGCCAGCAGATGATATCGAGCTCGATCTAGTTCCTTGATTAGGGATGAGGATTAACCCTTGCGTCAGGCATGCATGAGCAATAAATTAACTTATTTGTAAGCTGATAGGGCGGCGTATGAGTTAAATGGAGCAGACGACGATAAGCTATAATCCAGTATAACAATTTCCTTTAATACAGAGTTGATTATGCTATGCGATATTCTGAAGGACTAACCACACTGGTGTAAAAAATTTTCTACATTTTTAAATTATCTGTTTTTTAAAATGTATTTCAAACGTTGCCAACACCGAACTTTAACAAAATATAGCGCAAGATATCAAGGGCAATCAACTCTGCAGTAAAAAAACACAGCTTACATACATGTGGCAATGAAACTAACAAATACATCAACACTTTGACTTCGAAGTGAGCCACCGGTGGTACACGGAGGCAATTTTCATAATGCTGTTAGCCAACAAATAGTCACAAATTCAATTTTCATAAATACTTAAACAATGCTAAATAAAGGCACGACCTAGTTAATGTTTGCTATTTTAAGAACGGCTCACAAAAATTACTTCAAATTTGAGTTGAATATTAAACTTCAGTTTTACCTGCCGCAGTCAAAGTGTTAACGTGCATGAGTACGATAAGCAGAGCAGTTCAATCAGTAATAAAAATAAAGTGTAACTGAATTGTAGAGTACTTCAAGTCTCCAGTTAAAATTTTTATGCGAAGAAAAAACGAGTAAGAAAGGGCACAGAAAAATAGGGCAGCACATTACAACCGCAGATAGAAGAACGAATTTGCAGTTTCACCTTGGAGTATAATCGAGCCCAGAGCGAAGAGTCGAAATTGAATTTCTTTTTATGGCGCCTAACGGAAGCAGTTCACCTTGAACTACTGAAACATAATCCAGGTCTATCAGTGCCGGTGCTACCTTATCGCTCATGTGAGCACCACCACGCTACTCCTGACACCTGTATAGCACCCGTAGCTAAATGGTGTCGGAACGATAAGAGCATTATCATTACGTTCCCTCGTATGCTGTACTGAACCCAAAACGGGTAAATGCATCTACCAACATTGACTGGTTTACTTCCTAAAATACCAGATTTACAGATAAAATCACTGCGATGACAGAAGGAGTTATCCATAGCGCATTATATGCAGCGAAACTACGCACTCGAGAGCGCCTGCCTGAAAGTTCGTTCAGCCAAACTGCCAATTAAATAAAATAGTAATTTGACGCGGTTGTTCACACAGCGAGCGACGCTTACCTGCCACAAATTTTTTCTTTCATCTTCGATTCTTTGGTCAATTGACGAAAGAATCATGCTTGAGTAAAGAAATTCACCATAAAATAATGTCAAAAGTGTTGTAGAAATCTTACGTTGTATTGTATAGAAAGTATTTCAATATAACTGCAGAAATATTTCAGGTGGAATTAAAGAGACCATTATAACTATCAGGCGAAAAAGAGACGCCAAAAAATTTCACCTATGAAGATCTCTCAGGATAAATAGAACCTTTTTTTTTAATATCTCACCTTCCAAATAACCCTCCGTGAAATAAAATCGAAATGATTTTGAAGAAATAAATCAAGAAGAAGCATACGTTACCCACGAACGTCCTCTCATGTGTTGTCGAAAATGTCACCAAGGTACCCACCTGCACAAAATAAAACGAAATTAGAAAGCCATGTTATAAATTATGAGTTTATAATCACATTTGATCATTGAAATGAGGCAGAAAAAGTGAATAAAACACACGCTCAGCCACACACCTCAACCCGTCGTGATACACTAACGGGCATAATTCCCATATGTTTCAGATGTGTGTCGACTGAAGTCGATAGAAAGGTTTCCAAATAAAGGAAAGATAAAAGCAAGATTACTTTCCAGCGAACGTGAACCATTTCATCTGGAAAGACCATGGGGAGCGCGATCTAGCCTTTCCCAGAATGACGACGCGTTGCAGGGTTTCACCACGTCAAATCCAACAATGGGAAGGAAAGGTTTGATCACTCAATGAAGCTGTGAGCAGCCAACTCATTGGGCCCGGGCATCTAAGCAGCACCGACTTCCACCCTCCAACGAAATAGAAATTGAATTACGCCCTCAAGTACTTGAAGCGAGAAACCCTAGTCATCTAATGGAGAGAACACTTTCGAAAGCTCAGACTAACGGCAGTCCTCAAACACACGAGGTGCTGTCGTTATAAAGGAACAGACCCGAGCAAAGCTGGCTTTAGAATCATCCCACCAAACAATTGGCAATAACTTTCGAGACTCCGCTCCAAGCTAACAGTTAAGGCCTCTTGTAAAATGGAACATCTTAAAAAGAGAGCACTGAAGGATCCCAAGACGATGGTCGTGTCCGTTATAGACGTAACACTTCATGGCAGGCTCTGCCAGGGTGCCCCTAATACTCATGAGACCAGGAGTGGTGGAAAACACAAGAGAAACTTCAAATTTACCCTCAACCAACAAGCTCGGTGCTCCCGTACGCCCTCAAAAAACGTGCAGTGTCGTAAATTAAAGTCATCAACAAAACCGCACAAGTAGGTGGCCGACTGTTTTTCTTCTTCGGTAAAATAAAAATACGAAAAGAAATTGAGACTACTATAGGCTGAGCATTCAACGCGGGGTAGCGCATTCGTTACTTTTCTGTTCGATTTGGGTTCTATCTTCAACCAGGAATTTCATCAAATTATTTTCTCATAATAAATTACACAATTGACGACGGATACCCGACACCTCATACCACTCGAAATTCCTTCCGCACGATATAAATAAAGGCTACTCTACTTTTGAGAATCTTTATTACACTAAAACATTAAATTGGCTGGTTATCAGCGAAGCTCGCTAGGTAGCAATTGAGCTAATTTCAAGATTACAGACACCGTACATGAGAAAATAAACCTTAATTACGAGCTATTGAAAATTATCATAACTTTTAATAGCAAAGGTATATAAAATTCATAAATCACGCAAGTTATGGAAACAAAAATTAAAATATTCATTGAGACAAACGTGTAATGAACCGGACAGTATTTCCATTCATGTTATGTACGAAGTAATTTGTTCAGTGAATGTTTTAACCCAGCAATTAAGAAGATCTCCCTAACAAATACCGAGTAGGTTCAAACATTCCGAACGAAAATTTAAACAAATTCTCCAGAGAACTCACTAAGTTCCTTGTATTACTTCGAAGTTTTAGATTAGATTAAATTACACATGTTAGTTTAAGCCCCCTAACCGCAACAAAGACGTTCCAGAGAGGAAGGCGGAATCTCTGCACAAGGCGTATAGAAACAGTAAGTTGAGTAAGAAGTTTATGAAGTAAAATAAAAGTTGAAGAATAAAGTAATAGGTGCTCATAAACAGGACATGAACCGAAAAAATGATCCATAACAGAACAGAGAACCTAATCAATTTCAACAAAAAGAAGATTTAACCTAACTATTAGCTCGGGACCCCACATATTCCCCTTGGAGCGCTGATTCCCACGGATACAATGGTCGTATCCCCCTGATGGGATTACTTCTAAGTGATTGTGTAAATTCTCAGTTTATAACAGAAAAAAGTAATTATTCCCTAATTATTTCAACGAGGTCAATTAACACACACTTGATAGAACAACGTCTCATCATGGTTCTCAGAGATAGGGGTAGAAGTCAGTGAAGTTAAACTCACCGTTGAAATTAAGGCCAAGCAGCAAAACAGGTCGTTAGAACAACGGAAATGAAATTTATCCTTTAAAAATTTACTTGCTCACATTTAGATGTACTGTAACGTCCATAAAAAATGACTACCTGCCAATGGAAGTGAAACAAGAACAAATTTGAATTGTGAATAACTGAATACATCTTTGCAGTTGAAACGTCGTCTTGAGGAACATTCTCAGATTTGTAATACAAATTTTTATCCTAAAAACCACAATGCGTGCACGTGCGGAAAAACAATTTTGCTAATACATTACTTTTTATTTTGCTGACGAGTTAAGAGTTGAATGATTACGAGTTATTTTCAGCCGTCCTTACCACAATAAAGATATGCAGAGAGAAGAAGGATGACGGCATCATTTAGTTTGGAGTTACAGAGACGTGGAATAAATACACAAGATGAAATCCCCCACATGATCCCCTGTGCATAGAAAAAGTCAGTTGGGAAGAAAACTTATGAAACACGATAAAAGTTGAAGAAGGAAGTCAGAGGTGCTGAAAAATAGGACTGCAGTGAACCGAAAAGAAAAGAGATGGTTTATAACAAAACAAAGACCTATCCTATTTCAACAAAAAGAAGACCTACCTATCATCTCGGGACTACACATTTACCCCCTAGAAATGCGAATTCCCATAGATGCAATAATCGTACCCTGCTGAGAAGACGGTGAAACAATACATACGAGTGTGCAATTGCGATATGCCCAAATCTCGATGCAAGCACAGCGCGGCACGCCCTGCTTTACATACCAGGAGCCAACAGCACAACAGTATCGTTACACTCGCACCGAGTTCCGTTAGCAGCCAGCAAGTATGAACACAGACACCCGAGCGCCAGGATTGAGACAATGGCCGGGACACAGCGTGACCCAAGAAGCTTATCAAATGACGAGGGATGTGCTTTTCCCACGCGTGCTGCAGCTGGGTCACGCGTGAGGCTATGTCCCGTTGGTCGGGCAAGAGTTATGTCACTCCTGCTTCAGAGCACGCGCCTCACTATTGTTATTGAGCAACACAGCGCACACGGGGCGGTTCAACACGCGCCAGTGTCCCGTTACATGGCGGCAGGTTCGTTATCCCAAGTCGTGGCCTTTCATGCGAGCAAGCGAGGAAGAAGGTAGCGCAGGCCGGTCGCCAAAAATGCAGTTCAACGAACACCAGTTGAAGAAATTGACAGCTAAGAGAATTGTTTGGAGTAACTATAGAAGCTGATCGAACAATTAAATGCTGACATCTTCTACGCATACATCTGTTTTCCGTACGTGGTCAATGCAAATAACTATAACGCTTTCAAATAACACTGTACTCAATAGTCCTGTTGAGTTGTAGAAATTCAGGGAAAATTCTTCTGTTCATAGAGTAATTAGCAGGTCACGGACTCTAAATAAACCCTTTTAGTGGCCGCCGCCCCAAGTGAAAAATGGTACTAACATTTCTAAACTACAATATATGACATGTACTGCAGAAGATAGACGCCGCAATGTCTTCGAAACGTGTAGAATCAAGTTATCGACAGTCACCACAATGCCTCGATTATCAAAGGATTCTCTAACTTCTAAATTAAAATATTTAATACTACAGGAACTTCCACGGCAACAAACATTAAATAGATAACGAAGCTCAAATTAAATCATGAATCTCCATAGTACCAGGGTTCTGTTGAAACTTCAGAAACTAGGTTTTGATGAGCAGCAAAAAAGGATCAAAACTTATGTATAGGAGAGGCATTGAAAAATTAGAATCGAACGATAAATATTGCAAGCTTTCTCACATTGGTCTCTGTTGTTAAGCTAAGAAAGCTCGTCCTGTACGCTAAATTCCGCGGCTTCTTCTTTCAAAAACAGTCCCTAATTGATAGGCTATAACGCTCAATAAGTTCACACGTCGAATTTTAGATTGCATGAGTTAGTGTTAGCCTCTCTTATCACAATAAAGGTGTTCCAAAGAGAAAAAGGATGAAGCGACTATTTAGTATGGAGTTAAGGGAACGCGGAATCCATGCACAAAGTGCGTTTCCGCACAAGATCCTCTGAACATAAAAACTGAATGTAGAGAAGGAAGGTTATGAGACGACAAAAGTTAAAGAAAGAAGACAAAGGTGCTCAAAAACAGGATAGCATTGTACCAAAAATTAGTCCGTCCTCGACAAAATTAAGAAGCCTATTCTATTTGAACCAAACGAAGGCACACCAAGATTTTAGCTTAAGACCTAACATCTTTCCTTGGAGCGCTAATTCAATAGATTCAACGGTTGTACCCCTTGCGGGGAAGTAAATCTTCGTCCTTGTGAATTATCCATGGCATCAATTCTCGATAATTAATCATTTAGTTGCACGTCGCACGAACTTTAAAACTCAAAACAATTTTTTTCGTTTTACAATGGTCATAACCTTCAAGATTCTAGTCAAAGCTTCAGAGACAAAGACACTCGTCAGGAGCGCGCATATTCCCACGGGGAGCGCAAGAAGGGACCAGCACAGACAGGTTTAGAGGCGAAGCAGAGCGCTACATAAGGACAGTCAGCGATACCCGACGTTCAGCCAACTCGATTTTATCGCAATAATAACCGGAAGTGCAAGCGTAGTCTCATGACAAGACCAGGCGGCTCAGAGAGTCAACATGACTTTCAAAATTGATCAAGGGTAAACACTAGGCGGCATATCTGAAGCATTCGTTGGGGTTCATTATAGAATCGTATTTTTTTCATTTCATCCCGAGGTATCACAATGAATTTGTGTGTCTAACGTGTGGAAATTTAACACCCACTATTTAAAGTTAAGCTTCAGTGTCACTGTGCGTCTTAAATTTAAGGTTCCACTTATTTCAGTAGAACTCATCAACACTTTTCGACTGCCGTCCTGCAGAGCTGAAAGCTCACAACTACGCGTGCTATGACAACATAAGTACCTCCCGTACGCAGGAACTGTATACACATAAACATTCATGAATGAATATGAAAATTCACATAATCTATAATTAAAGCATTATGGCCATTAGTACCGGCTTGATCAGGAATAAATGAGGAAAATTCAATTTAGTTTTTACGAGGCAACATGGAACTAATTCTTTCACGTATTGTAATTTTCTAACACAATGAAAGAATGAAAATATAGACTATACCAGAAGACGACGTCAAACTGTGAAATTCTCAAACAACAATACTACATATCAAATGCGCACACTGTTATACATAGCAATGATCAAACATCATGGCAGTACTGCAGCAATAAGATCACAGTCAATATTGAAGGACTTTTATTTTCAGCATAACAGGCTGCTCAGTTCTCCTGTTTGCGAAGTTCGGTTCATAATTACACGAGCGTCAGGCCACAACACTCTTCGATGCTTCTGTGAATAACTTTCCGCAGCCCAAATATCTAGTCTTGCTACTGTCGTGATACGCGCTTACTCGACGGCCAAGAACCGCAAAAGACTGAAAATTCATGATCTAAACAAAGTTGATTGATTGCTTTCGCACAAGCCCTCCAAGGTCTCCCAGCCATTAGCATTTGACTACAGATGCACTGCGAAAGTGTTGAGATTCATTAATAGCGATACAACTCAGACTGATCTACCGCTCACCACATGCAATAAATTTCCAAGTTTTCACAGCAATGGTGAATGCAGTGTTAGATAGCAAGGAGAATTAATGGCAGTTAATTCGAGGGGCTAGCTAATAGAAAAGCTGCCATAATATGAAATAAAATTCCAACTTTTTCATTTTTCTGGACAAAATATCATCACTGGATTTTGACACTTGTGAGAACAGAATCAAGGGAAATTTTTTAATTTATGATACAAAATTGTGGTGCACTCAAATATCGGGACAAAAATTTGACGTGTTGACCTCAAATCGTCAACGTTCATGAGCAGATTTGCATGGACGACTTTCGAATGTTAAAAGAAAGACTTGATAATCCAAGTACGGCAGTAAATTAGCTAAATAAGGATTATCTAACTAAACATTTATCAACTAGTTCCATCAGAACGACGAGTATCACCCAAGTGAAAAAGTTGGAAAACAGTTAGGTTTGGTAAGGTTTGTAAAATATCTAAAACTACGCATTAGTTGGCTTGCCCAAAAAGGTAACTTGGACTCAAATTATAAACGAGTTACATGCTTGACCTATAATTTATGCGAGAAGTGAAAAATAACTACACTATAACCCTCTAGTTTATGGAGGAAAGTGTGATTGCGAACATTACTGATGAAGTGCATTTTTAATTTCGTTTATAAAGCATAATTTCAACCCTCTTCTTAGCACTCCTTTCCATTGATGCCTAGTATTTCACCCTACAATAAAAATAACTGTGAAACTTAACAAGTCACACTTAGCAACTGCTGCACTTGGGCAGGACACAAAATAAACTATCGAAAGTAGAGAGCACGGAAAATGCGCTCTAGCCTCATCTATTTCCATCACTCAGGAAAAACTAACCGTAACATAGAAGCAAGATCCTCATTTGTCTTGATCATTATAGCAGAGCTAATGGCGGCACTCTACATCATTGAAATTAGTGTGCGCAAGAAAGAGGGCTGGGATAGAGGAAGGGGAAAGAAACTCTCTACAGGATGCGGCGCGTGTCATCGCCTCGCTGGAAAAACGATTAGCGTGGCGGTGACAACTGATCAACGCGCGAGCCGTGGAACGTACGACGAAAGTTCATCATCAAGTAGATAACACTGCTGCAGTGAAACTAGAAATTCGCCAAGATAGCAACTCGACCTAACAAGGCACAGGTTCACGCCCTCACGGAGGTTCTATATTAACCCTGATAAGCTGCATATCGCATAATAGTAGTGCTACGTGAGAATCTTTGATACAACCAAGATGAAAATCGATAGAAACCATAACTAAATATGCTTACTGGAACATGTCGATAGATTCACTTGAAGAACAATGAAATATCGTTAACAAATAAGAGGGACAAGAAGGAAACGAGTGCAATCATTAACAATGACGGCAAGTTGTAACTCATAGATTAGATTAGATTATTAGTTAGTTTAAGCCTCCCTATCCGCAACAAAGGCGATCCAAAGAGAGGAAGGAAGAAGGCACCATTTAGTATGGAGTTAAGGGAACGTGGAATCCATGCAGAAAGGGCACAGAAACAATAAGATAAGAAAGAAGTTCATGAAACAAGATCAAAGTTGAAGAAGAAAGTAGTAGGTGTTGAAAAAACAGGACAGCAGTGAACCGAAAAAAAGTTGGTCCGTAACAAAACAAAAACCTATTCTATTTCAACAAAGGAAGCCTACCTAACCTTTAGCTCGGGCCCCCACATTGCCCCCCTGGGAGCGCTAATTCCCATAGATACAATAGTTGTATCCCCCTGAGGGGAGTTGTAACTCATTCTATCATTCAAAACTATACAAAAAAACAACGAAATCAAATATCAACATCACATTTTCCTCTTCTGCAGTACATAAAGAAGTGATTGCTTTTATATTATGCGGTCACTCAGGGAATTTAAACATGAAAAAGTGAAGCACAGGTAAAATGTTTTCAGAATACCATAATTGATTTTAGAACCTCAAGCACTGAGAGATGTAAACTGATGCTACATCAATGAATACATAATATAATTGCTTACAACATCTTCCAACTGCACTTCATGAATTTATCAAACAACGAAAGACGAGACTGCAGCAAGCCAATGATAAATACTCAAGCCATCCATTGAAGAATTTATCTACAACAGAAGTCCTGTTGGGCGGATAATTAATCTTAATGTATTGAAGTTCTAAGCTGCATTTTATTCAGCATTGCTTGTTTTTGCTGCACACAAGACATGTTCGAAAGTTAAGTTCTGAAGAATTACTCGTAACAGTATCTCCCACAACCCTATCCAAAATTGTTGACATTCAGCATAAATTGTCTAGTCTTCCTCTTTGTGCTGAGTAATATTGGAGTTTCTCTCCAAATGAGATTATGATTAGCAAAAGAGCACTTGCCGCAGCAAGTGACACCGACCACCGACCACATATGAAGTCATTACTCGGCGTGGTCATCCTCAATCGCGAAGATCGGAGCGGAATCATCGGTTGTACACCGAATGATGTATCAGTGAGAGCGAAATATCAGTAATTGAAAACAAACAAGACCGTCTGGGAGCATGAAGGAGAAATGAGAATGAACCTTTACTCGGTAGGTAATGACTCAATTATGAGTTACGATTGGCAATGCTCTGGACTGTTTAATCTCTCAATACTATCAATGTGTTAAAGTTGATGTGAGCTAAAATCGCACACCATCTCTACAGCTCATTAGCTGCCTGAAGACACTGTGTCTGTTATTACTAATGCGTAAAAAAATCCAAAGTTTTCACAAGCCGAATTTTTTACACTGGCTTGAGCACTTCCATTTTAACATCTTCCTGCTCCGCCATTTACATAGCCAAACATATAAAGAATAGATGCTGTTAGGAAACTGCGCGAGAGCCAGGGCTGATATCTAATAGAATTGCAAATTCCAACATAATTACGAGTTAGCAATACTCAATTGGCAGGACTCGACATTAACTCTGCACTGTGACTCATAGAACAGTCCATAGTTTAAGTTGCTTATTCAATAAAAGAGCAATTCATGATGCATTAACACGAACAATTTCATCCAAGCAAATAATAAGCAAATTTGTTTAAATTTCCAATTAAAATTCAAAGCAATAGACACGAAACGTAGAGTCTTTGAAGCAACGAAGTATTAATACTTTCTTACAAAGGTAACATAAATTCGCAAAAAAATTATTTCATAGCTAAGCAAAAAAAAACATAAAATAATGCAATAGTTAAGCAAATTTCATCAACACAAAACCAACCATGCCAAAACAAACGAGGACCAATACCCAAACACGCTAAAATAAGATGAAGCCTCAAAGTTATTCTGACATTGAGGTCGATGAATATCTAGGCGGCCTGCAGGAGAAAGGACCTGATGCTGACCCAACGCGGTGCCGTGGATCCTAATCTCACGTGAGGGCCATTGAGGGACGAAGGTTACATAATCATTCAAAAGCTCGTGCTGACATGAAGGGCTGGTAGGCGTGATCAGGGGGTCGAGCAGCGCAACGAAGAGGGCAATTCATCCCGGGCAACCCCCGGCTAAGCTGTAAAATGTGGCCACGGCGTACATGAGAGCGCGTTGTGCAACGAAGAACGAAGGCACTCAATGCAGCTCCAACCATCCTATCATTTTAGGACATGAAAACACTTCTAGGGTATTTTCCTTACTCGTTATTCTGGTTCAAAGAAAGTAACTATCTTCGAATAAAAAAGGAGGCTCTTCAAGCACAGCGTTGTGATTCACACTTTATCTGTTACCCAGATGGCACCATCTCGAAAATTTTACAGTTCAGTTATAAGTTTGCTCTGTGTTTTTATCCTGCTTTAAAAGCTGATAGAGCGAAGTAGTTCATCACAAACTTCATGCAAAAAAACAAAGAAACACACTGAGTTGGAATTAAACACAACGATGTTCGTCCACCTAAATGGCATCAAGAAGAAATCAAATGCTCAGAGAGACTAACAATCTTCCGGAAAGGAAAATAATGACAGTCCAAAAGCATTTACCTCTCGTGCGCTGGGTGATGTATTTTCACTTGTTCGAAGCGAGGCTGTTGTTTCCTGGTAATTGGGTCCCTGTGCACAATAACAGATGTTTGGGTAGCATAACAGAGCAAATGTGATGCATTAGAGCGACCGCAAAAGCGTTTCTGCAAGAGACGATGGAGATGAATAGAAAGTTCAATGTCTACTCTACGTAATGTATGAGAAAAGTAGCTACACCTCGACAGAAAAGATAACGGTGATGCCTCTAATGGAGATAAATGTTCGACAATTGACATACTTGGGATAAAACAAAAAATGGCAGGCACATGACACCGTTAGCCCAGATGCTCTACCCATTCATTTCACCGATGGAACAGAGTGATAAATAAAGCAGATTAGAGCAGAGAGGGTCTATGACAAGCAACGAGTGGATTTTCTTGTTCGCTGTAAAGCAGCATCCATTCATCACAGGCTGTTAAAACTGAAAGGGTTTTTGACCTCAACAACTGCATTTAAAAGTTCAACCAACTCTTAACAATTGAACCTATTTGATATACATATACAAGATAGAGCTTCATTGGACCTACGATGCTGTAACAAGGAAATGAGATCCATAAAAAATTGTAATTACACTAGTTCATTTAAGAATCCCTAACCACAATACCGCATCCTATTGCAATAGAGGAGATCTCAAGAGACCGAAGCAAAGAAAAGGGATAATTTAGTGTATGGATTGTAGAGAACGGAGAATTTACGTAGAAAGTGTGTTCCCACATAGGATATATTGCGCATAGCAATAGCGAGTAAAGAAGGAAAGACAAAGAAGATACGGCAAAGAAGGCATGAAAACTGAAATAAACAAGTGGGCATAAAAGACAGAGGTTCCAAACCCTATCGCCTGCTTCAATAACCTAACAGTACATTTGAGACCGTAAAAAAGTGTGAGTTTTCACAAGTGTTCAGTTTAGCATACCGCTGTCATGCGGCATGCGAGACTCGGTCATAAGTCTGACATACGACTGGTAACTTCACATGAAATGCTATGAGCTGAAATTCTCCCCTCTCTCGCCGACGCTTTCATCTTATAATGCTGCATGTAAATTCAAATATAAGTAATTTAACGTAACGATTATTCTGGAACTATGATGGCTTGAAATTACGATAATTTGGGTTCAATTGTTCTTTTCATTACTGAAGACACAGATGAAGAAATTCGCTGTATGCGAACTATCGACTTTGTGTCTTCAAATGAATAATCATCTGAAACGGCTTGAATGAGGAAAGATTATTGGAAAAGAGAAGACGTGAAAGATGGAAATAATGAAATTTTTTGGAGATTTATGAAATAGGGATAACGATTACCCGAAAAAATTATTGCCAACAAGAAAAGAAATTACGCATGAAAATTTGATACGGTTAGCACATTTACTTGAAGGCTCTATTATAGAAGAAGAAGCTTCAATTACCACGAGAGAAATTGAACAATACATCACAGGACGCATTCATGAAGAATCCAGGGAGGAAGGAAATACTTCTCAACAAACTGAAGAGATCAGCGTAAACATATACGGAGCCGTGTCCTTCTTTTACTAGGATGCGGCATGAGAGCAGCACAAGCAGCACACAAACGAGAGAGTGGAAGATGTCCGTCGTTGTGTACGCCGAATAAAGATAGGAGACCAAGAATACCGTGGCACACGAAGCGAGCAGACAAGTCGCTGAGAAACGGAATGTGGGGGCCAGCAAAGGCACAGATCAACTTTCTCAGTCATAAGACTTCCGTAAAAGGAACTCGATCCAGCGAATTTTTGTGGCATGGGTATTGCAATGTTTCTGATGCATTGGGGGCTGGCTAAAAATGTACCGTTGACTTCAAGAAGCCCTCGACTTTCAGGAAACGTTCGACGGAGTCCGACTGATGGGATAATACGTACATCAAATTATGAACTTCACTAAAAAAGAGTTTTAAGAAAAACTATGTCAAAGATGATTGACTCAATAACATCGATTAAGAACCATTACATGACTAAAAGTACAGACCATGTTGCTGAGTACTCAAGTTAGAAAAAAAAATAAGTCTCCCATTACATAAAATAAAGCAAGTTAGTTTAAGCCTCCCTAACCATAATGGAGATACTCCCAAGAGAGGAATGAGGAGGGCGCAATTTAGTATGGACTTGAAGTCACGGGGAATCTATGCACAAAATGTGTCCCCCATACCATACGCATTGAAACAGCTAGATTAAAATAAGCGCATAAAAAATAAAACTTGAAAAAGAAAATAACAGGTACTGAAAAAGAAGCAGCAGTGAATCGAAAAAAGTCTTCCGCAACGAATTAATTTAAAAAATTTATTTATTTCGATAAAATAAAAGCATAGGTAATCTTCAGCACAGGACCTCACATCTTCCTCCTGGAAGCGCTAATTGTTTATAAGAAAGTTTTAGCCTCCCTTTACCACAACAAAGATGTTCAAAGAGAGGAAGGATGAAGGCACCATTTAGTATGGAGTTAAGGGAACGCGGAATCTACGCACAAAGTGCATAAACACAGTAAGCAAGAAAGAAGTTCATGAAACAAGATAAAAGTTGAAGAAGAAAGTAGTAGGTGCTGAAAAACAGGACAGCAGTGAACCGAAAAAAGATGGTCCGTAACAAAAGAAAAAACCTATTCTATTCCAAAAGAAAGAAGGCCTACCTAACCTTTGGCTCGGGACCTCGCATAATCCCTCTGGGAGAGCTGATTCCCATAGATACAATAGTTGTATCCCCCTGAGGGGCCTGGAAGCGCTAATTAACACAGATACATTCGTTAGTTGTATCCCCATGAACGAAAAATCTCCCATCATTGGAAAAGGACTAAGAAAATGATGAAAATTATTTTATAAGTTATCAGTTTCCCTAAGCACAACGAAGGTGTTCATAAGAGAGGAAGGATGAAAGATTTTGACATTATAATGTAATAAACAAAAATATTTACAGGATTGAGTGCGGATAGTTAATAGAAAATCGATCCACATCTTCAGAAAGTTTTCAGAGAAAACAGTGCCACAGAACTTGAAGTAAGTAACTGGAAGCAGAGAGACAAAGAAGTAGCGCAGAAGTAGCTCGCAGCAAGACGAGCATGAAGACATAAGGACACTGAGCCCAGTATAGATGTCCCCTCGCTACAGTGCACGCGAACACGTCTGAAGCCCAGAGATAATAACGATGTGCTTCAAGTTGCACAAAAAAGTGTTGAAGCTATGCAGGCAACGCTAAGCTTCAATTTGCAGCGCAGCGTAGAGAATTGTTAATGACACTTCTCTATCACTCAGAAAATCGTATTATTACACGGATCAATTTGAATAAATTCACTGATAACAGGTTTACAGTGAACATCCAATGACAGATGAAAGCAGCTGCTATTTTTTGCCTGTGCACTTAGCAGCCAAGGAGAGCGATTTTAATGACAGGCAATGGTATCAGCAGATAAAAAGGCACACAAATTTTCTGTTGGATTTGGGTCTCCTGATTTCTCAGAGATACCATTTTTGCGCCCACTAAATCCAACCTTTCAAAGCTCACCGTACTTAGTTAATTAAGAATCCTGGGATTTTTGAGGCAACATAGAATCACAAATACACGTGCAAATGAGTTCTGTAATACTGGAACGTGAAGAAAATTATCAGCCTCTCACTATGTTTGGACAAGACGACAACGGTTTCCCGTCCAACATCCACTTGCTTCGCACTCGAAGATGTATTTAAGCAGCTGAAGTTCTGCAACACATTTTACAATCCGTTATTCCTATCTGCAGCGCTATCACTCAGCACAGCGCCTGATGCGATGAACGGTATCAGCCAAAATACCTTTATGAAATCTTTCAGCGTTACTAGTCCAAAACGAGAGCAAGATCAGATTGATACCTTTCAACTATGAAACTGCGAGAAATCAGTTGGCCTAACATTCAAGTGCTTTCAGACACTCGCCCACTTTGAAGAAAATCAAAAATGGCAGAACTTGAACACCGCGCCGGCATGCCATGTGCTCAAGTCTGCAGCGCGCTTCCTAGACATCAGAACCGAAACAATGTAGAAAAAAGCTCCACTCGGATCCTCAGAGCAATCAGAGCCAGAAGAAAATCTTGGGCCTGTATAACGGTGCGGCAAAGGACATCCCAGACAGCAAACGGACGCAGCGCTAACAGCCACCTCATGACTGGCGTTTCTGGTGCCGGTCGCATCAGCGTGAGTCGTCGACGGTCTTGTTTCCCACATTAGGCTGATGCATCCGACAATAAAGCCGTCATTTTCCAGGCGGCTGCTCTTGCATCCGTGAAATTATCGTGATTGCGTTGAGAGAGCAGACGAGTGAGACCAGAAGAGCATGCGATACAACTTCCTGAAGCAGGCACATGCACCAGGTCATCGGGACAACCTGTCTCCGACGTGCGTGCTCAAGCACACAAAACCGTTCAAGGGAATGCTAGCTGTAAAAAGTATCTATTGAGAAAGTTGTAGTCATGACAGCAGCTCCAGGGGAAATACTAGCATGCACTGCAGTGTCACGCGCGTACAAAATAACAATTTTTGGGGCATAGCAGAAAGGCAAACGAAGTGCGTAAAAAAACGAAAAAAATTCGGTAAGTTCTAGATTTATTCGATGACATGGCTTACAAAACCGTGGCAGAGTTGTTCAAAACTTTATAAAATAAAATTTAACAAGAGTATCCCAATCCTCGAGATGTTGAATACAAAATCAATAAAAGTGGTCCTACCCGATTTTAAATTAATTCACATTTAATTTTATTCAATCCTAAGTGAACTTTACTAAAGCTCACAAACATGTACAATTCGACAATCCAATGACAAAAAACGATAATATGCGAAGTCGAAGTCACAATTGGAATTTAAACCCAAAATAACCGAATTCTTGCGCTATCGTTCCCTACCATCACAGAAGACTTTGGAGCCAAACAAACTAAGCCCATTTTTTAAAGCTCTTTTGGGTGCAGAAGCATGCGATTAGGATCTTATCTGCGCAGGAACCATGAAGAGACGATCAAACGGCGACTATTTGTTGAGGCTGGCATGAGCGGACGAAAATCTCGAGCTTCGTCACTCGTCCAGAGGCACTTAAGCTCTCGGGTTTGAAGGCCTGAACAGTTATGACGGCATTAGATAGATGCTTGTGCAAGTCACCCGGACGCCGGTGCGTCGGTGGCGCGCGCCGTCTCTATAAGAGCTTCCCCGCTGGCAACACTTCTCTATCGACTGCCTATCACGCAAAGCACGAGCAACATCGAGTAACGAGTAACATCGAGTACGGACCACGATAAACTTTAAAATAAGAGTACCTTTCGTCGTAATGCGGAGGCACAGAAATATTAGATGTACTATTGGCAATATACCATAAAAATGAACCGTTTGAATATTTTCCTACCAACTTGAACTGTTTATTCCCGTGAATAAATATAATAGTTAAGAAATTTAATATTTTGGTTCAAGACGTTTATTAATTAGTACATGAACTCATTCCATGAATAAACTCGGAAGTGAGTCGTTAAACTCTCCCATAATCACTTTCCAACAGTAACTGTTGAAAAGGCAAGAACACGAGAGTTTAATATATTCCAAAAGCAACAATGATTTACGCCGAAACTCTCTCTCAAACATTCGAATTCAAGATAACACTTTCTTCAAGAAGAAAAATTAGGGTCTTACTTAATATAACTGTCTAACTTCTAAAAGACCAAAGAAATATAGAAGGGTTTGTCCAGCTTGGTATATCACCAGATTTACCGCAAGCATGGCCCGAAGAATTTCTTGTACAAAATAAAAGGTGCCCTCCCAAGATTAACGATGACGGCACCACAACGTTTGAACAGATATTCCATAGCATAATTTTAAGATATCAACATTGGGTGCAGCTACTCAACACACCCTACGAACATAGCGCACAGTCAGATGTCATTAGCCGTCGCCTGTACAGAGACGAGTCTACTGTTACTCGGGGCACCAGGTCCGTCGGCTGGCACGAAAGGCTAAGAGCAGTTGAGCGGCGAGGCAGCGCACATATTAGGCAGAGAGGAGTACAGCTGCGGCGGTAGCGATACAAGCAACAGTTAGGAATGGGTCCCGGCCAACTCGGAACAGACAGCTCTACCATGCTGGTCTCGCATTGCAGGACACACACGAGTCCCATATCTACTCGAGCTTTCCTTCGTTCTTACGGTACAGTGGACAAATACGTACTCAGAAATGATGAAAGCTTTGCACAATCAAACGCAGTAAGTGGTTACTATTAACTTCACAGAATTGGTAGAAGGCACTCAAGAGATGTAAAATGTTTACTTAAGCGATCAATTTCTTTAACGATTAGAAAGTTATTAGATCAAGTTCCAGAAACGCCAAAGAAATACTTCGTGGCAAAATGAATAAAAAACAAAGATGCTATGTAACGCACATAGAGCTTTCAACACACGCTACTCGAGTGATCTTCGCGGCAAATTCCTTGAGCCCCCGAATTCGGAAATTCATTTTATAATTGAAAAAACTAAAGCAACAAATCATTATTTCAAAAGCTCATTAATGAGACTGAAAATCCAGTATACTTGATATATGAAGGTACATCTCCCCTCTTCTCACATTTAGGTTGATGGATTATAAGTTTCAGCCTCCCTTACCACAACAAAGATGTTCAAAGAATGGAAGGCTAAAGTCACCAATCAATATGAAATTAAGGGAAGGCAGAATCTACATACAAGGTGTGTTCCTGCACATGATCCCTTGCGCATAGAAACAGTAAGTTGAGAAGGTAAGTTAGGAAACAAGATAAAAGTTGAAGAAGAAAGTCAGAGGGGCTGAAAAACAGGACAGCACTGAACCGAAAAAAGATGGTCCTTAAGAAAGTAAAAAATATTTAATTTCAACAAAAAGAACGCCTAGCTACCTGGGGAGTGCTAATTTCCATAGACACAATAGTTGTATACCCCTGAGGGGTCTCACATTTAGGTTTTAATTGCACAATCACTGAGTGGAGTGATAGTAAATCCTGACAACCATTCATCACTATAGGATATATCAAGTATTCATCGGTGAAATCACAAAAACCTAAAAAGAAGTTGGTGATCGAATAGAAAACTTGGAGCACCATGGCTATACAAAGTATATAATAGGTCACTCAGGACGCAACGGAGCTTAAAAAGCCTGTCAAGAAAAAACACCATTCCAAGGAAGGCACTCGTAATAATTTCCTTACCATTTGTTTTAAAAGTAATGCTCGAGAATGTCTCATTGATAAAAATACTTATAAATCTATCAATGAAGAAAAACTGCACGTATTTTAAGATCAGGCTTGTTCAGCTACGAATGTCAAGGAAGGAGGAGATAATCAAAGCCCGAACACGAGGTGTACCGATTTGCAGAATGCGATCCGTAGATAAATTGGGCAATGCGTGCAGAAAACGCCGCGTATCCCCTTACTATTTGCATTGCATGAGTAGATCCCGATGCAGGTAAGGCGACACTCGACGCTGACGACTCAGTGAATCAAGCTCCAGAACGACTGTGCGTTCAGTCTCAGACACGGATGCATTAAAATGCAACAATGAATGCTAACAGCTCAGCCATGCATGCTTGTACTAAGAACTTCTGAATTTGAAAAAATGAAAGATTTATTCACCAAAAGCATGTACGTTGTTAAAATCGAGACAAGAAAATACTTAATTTCTACTACGGTTCTTCCAATTTTTCAAGTTTTTGTCACTTTTACGTTCCACTTTACATGCAGTTTTGAATTTTCACCATTGATTACGCAACGAAAGAAAGTTTACTATTGCTATTCTTGAGATTCGCCACGGAAAGCCAGACTTTTTGCGGTGGACAAGAGGCGAATTCAGAAGGAGCATTGCTCCAACTGTCGTAGCTGGTCACGTTCGAGCGGAAGAAGGGAAAGCGACAATATCTGTCAGTAAGCTTACGGTAGAAAGCAAGTTGTAACCACAGTCTATCCAACATCACCAGGAAAGCACGAGCAACTGTCTCTCCATCACGAACTTTATGGTAGAAAACAGTTGTGGTTTTACTCAGATCTTCGACAAAGCCTTCATGACGAAGTAGAGAGTGTGAAAAAAGCAGTAACTGAATTGTGTAAAAAATTTAATTTTTAGGGAGCCGCTCCTAAATTCATGCTTCATCATACAGCACTATACAAACTTTAAGCGCGTTCGTGAGATCCAAGTTTCACACTATTTGCGCTCAGTGAAAATTATGTCACACACTCATTCGTGAACCCAATCTTTAATTCTTTTATCAACAAGAGACAAAAATACAAACCAGCGACGGAGAACGCACGAGCCCTGACATTTCGAAAGAAACACGCTAGTCGCCAACAAACAAATGACTCACAGCCCTTATATACCAGCAACGTCATATGCTGGTATATACCCCCAGTCCGGCTAGCGCTAGCATGCACACTTCAAACGGGAACGTTAGTGTAAAACCAGCACGTGACGCAATTCATTACGATAGCTGCAGCACGCAAAGAGACAGCGCAGTACATCGCAGCAGCGGTCATCGCGGTTGGCCTTTCATTGCGCGAGTCCCATGCAGCAGCGTCGCTTGTGGGAACAACTCCCACACACTTTCACTGTTGCTGCTGCTCGACACCTACACTTCTGTTGAGGTAATGAATCGACGGAAGGGTTGCAAGAAAAACTTGCATATTTCAGTTCAGAAACTTGTGCATTTCAGTTTCGGCTCACATAACGCAATACAAGGTGGAAGAAGAAAGTTCAAAGTGAGTTTCAGGAGTTCGTGAAAGTGAATGAAGAACAGTCTTAATAAAAAAATATTCATTACAGCAGAGCCACTAGAATAGAATAGCTGTTAAGAAAGTTAGAGGCGCATTTTATCCATATGTTGAATACATTTTTGACGCAGTCGAATAAGCTGCGGCAATTGGCTAACATTCTGAAATTCAACTCGACCTCAGCAATAATTCATTCTCGGTAAAAGGTAAGCATTATTCAGACAGACCAATAATGCAAATTTCCAACACATAAAAAGGCATCATGAAACTGACGGCCATAATGACACAATGCATCAAGGTGTTGTAACGAGGCGTTGCCGATCTACAGCAGCTTCAGCCCGCATATTTGAATACCGGCAACACTTCGGAGCCTGAAAATCGCTCTCATTATCAACTTAGAATTTTCCTTTGGATACACACGGGTCAATATGATACCAAATTTTTCATTAGAATACAACCAGGACAGAATTGAACAATACTTAGTAAAAAAGATCAAATGATGCATTATTAAATCTGTCCCTAACAACAACAAAGGCCATCTCAAGAGAGCGAAGATAAGTAGAGAACGGAGAATCAATCAGACTGAAGGCTTCCCACACAGGATGCCGTACGCGGACAAACAGCAAGGCAGGAATAAAAAGGAAGAAGCGACAAAGAAGCAAAGCCGTAGCAAAAAATATCATTCCCGAAGGCTTATCTATACTTGATAGTATATCCTCTGGAGGCACCAGTCTTCTTAACTTAGGCTAGACTACGCTTCCTAACCGAAACCTATTGCCTATCCAATGCCACCTGATTAGCAGATGATGCAACCATATAGAAGACACAAGATGCATACTTCACTAAATGAATAAGTACAAATGGAAGATCTCCGTCTCTAAGAAACGTGAACACGTCATCCGAAAAAAGATAACGTGTAAACAACGTGATCTGCACGACAGTTTGGCTAAAAAAGTGGGCACTTGACCCAGAGAACAACACCAGAGGCATTCTCGCTGACCTATGATACTTTCGTGAAGACGTGACCTTTAATGCGTACACAAGAGGTTGTGATTAAAGCGTGGGCAGCAGCGGCAGCCCACGAGAGGACCTCGATACTTGAGGTGAACCGCAGAATGTCAGTGCGAACGGTCTCTGCTAACGACCCTCGGCACCGATACAATGCGCGTTCACGCTAAAAGGTCGTGGAAACTTGAATGAGTTTTAGAAATATTTTCAGATGCACAATTTCATGCACGAAGAGATAAAGACATGTGTTATAAAATCTCAACTTTTTTGTCCCAAAAAAAAAGGTTTACTGCTATTGAAATTCAGAATAGAACGATTTAACTTTACCACAAGTTCAACTTGTTCCTTGTAAACAACAAAATTTAATTTTAGATGTTAAACACTGACCATAAACGCACTGGCTGTCGCAACGAAAAAATACGAACGACACAAACACCAACCGGTTTGATATCAATTCATTGCACATAGCTCGTCACACTAAGAAGGAAATATTGAACAGAAAAAGTGTTACACTGACCGTCAAGAAAATCAGGACATTGTTGAAAATAAGTTGTTTCCAAGTTCGATAGCAAGCACAGTCAACAGAGAGGGACGATATCACAAATGCATCATGTGAGAAAATATTTCTTAGAAATATTCCTAACTAATACATTCCTCAAAAATGTTTTTCACTAACATATTCCTCAAAAATATTGTTCCCAAAAATATCACTCGCAAATATTTTTAACTGAAATATCCTTCAAAAATGTTATTCCCCAAAACATTCCTCATAAATATAGTTCTCAAAAACACCCTTCTGGAATACTGTTCTCAGAAACATTTTCCGAAAAAAATATTTTCTATCAAAATATTCCTCTCCAAAATATTTTTCAAACCAGAAATGTAACCGTAGAGGGTTAACAACAACCACAAAATGAATTTTTAATTCAATATTTTGCTATAACTTTCCAGAGTAATAGTTAAAAGGACCATTTTTTGGCTAAGCGACAAATTCTGCGCGCCACAAGAAGAAGTCTTTCTACGCGCGCAAGCGATTTTGGTTCCCACGAGCAGTGGCAAGTAATACTACAGGTGAGCGGTGAATGAGAATACGATCAACGAGATGCGATGGAGGTGGCAGAACCTGTTGATGTTTTTACTTGCGTTTGCAAAGTCACCTGATGTATGGAGAGGAAGGTCAATGTGAGAGATAAGGGGGTTAATTGCGCAGCTCTTGCTTCTCGACAGACAATGTCCGATAAAACCGACTAAAAGGTTACAATGACCTTCAAATTACAAGAGACGCGCGAAAAATGTCGACCTGAAAACTAAAATTACAATCTAAGACTTACTGCAATCTCCTCTTCCAAAACTAGTCTTTTTAGAAAAATATGGATCCACTTATTTTACAGCAGACATGGAATAAACGAATACAATATAAACAATTATATTAGATTAAATTAAAACTACAGTTACACATGAATTAAAGACCGCATGTGAATTCTTACAGACAAGCTAACTGATTGACAATTGCTTTAAATTCATTAAAGAACGCAAAATCTAAAATTAAAGTTGGTTAAATATTGTCGATGCAAGAACTGTACGAAGCACCTGAAAACAGCATAAGCAAGTAGGTAAATAGACTCCTACAATCGGGATAGCTTTAGAAACACGCCAAAAAAAAATCAAATCACAAAACGTCCATCAAAAATACTAAGCAAGTTATTTCCATGGGTGAAATACGCTAATGGGGAATTACTCATTACTCTAACTGAAAATCGAATTTATTGCTAGAATTATTTGTATGATACCCCTTTGGGATCCACAGGTCTTCGTTCTTAAAGCAGCGTTTTATCCGATAAATATTACGAACACATCATATTGGAAAAACCCATACAAGAATATGAAGGAAATCGGTGGTAGACGAGCAAATTGTGCAGGAATGATTTAGCGGGCATTTTTCCTTGAAGAGAGTGAAAATGAAATTATGGTATGCGTAATTTGAGCAAAATCCTACAGTAGAAAGCCATGGCTCTTGTCCTACATAAATCTTGCATGGAGCTCTGGAACTCTAATGACTGCCGAGTCCCCTATATGAGCGCTCTAACTACAACACGTGCACAAGCTCGTGAATTCTATCTGAACTCCTTACCGCGTGTCGTTCAGTCACCGAGACAAGCTGGTCTACCCTCTGCACCAAACAAACCTCCACACGCGAGGTTACTTTCGGCGACGCTTCAGCAGTGAGAAAGATTGGCCAGTTGACGCCTGATATGAACGAGATGCAGAAGTCTAGATTTCAGGCAGCGCTCAACGTGAGATCACTTGACGCGATATTCGTCCAGGTCCAAAAGGGACCAAATGTAAGAAAAACTAATTGTAGATGCCGTCATGAAACCTTGAGACTGAGTAGCTGTGCTAATACAACGTAGGTGATTTGAACACATAACAGAATCTGTTACGGCAAAAAATACAAGCAAGAGGACTTCGAGTACTAAAGTAACGCATTGAGATTGTTTGGGTAATTCTACAACAGGTAGTAGCTGAGATGTAACAAAGCGATTCTGTCATCGACAAAAATTAGCTTGTTCATGGCTGTTTCAATACACACATCTATAGCTGCTTTTCGCAGAGTGTGTGTGTGTGTGTGTGTGTGTTTTGCAGGGTAGAATGCGCAAACTTGACGTCTAGATACCAGCAGTACCCACCGGCACATGTCCGCAGTTCCTCACGGCTTTGCAGTTTCAGCAGGTGCGAAGCCTGTTGAGTGGTGTTCTTTCTTGCAAATCAGTGATAAAACTTTGCTGTTATTGGCATAATACGAGCTTGGTGCAGCTCCTGTAAACGCATCAAATACATGCAGTTTCTGCGGTCCAACACCTATGCCACTCAGTTCCTGCAGGAAGAACTCCGACTATACTCGCAGCTTCAGCAAGAAGTCGCTCTGCAGAGACACTGGTGCTGGAAGAGAGTCATGGCACGATCATTAGACGGAGGGACAATGAACGCCACTTCCTGAACACTCTCGTGCTGGAGGCGAGATAACCAAGTACCGATTCAATGTCTCCTCCATAATAACACACATGGCCATCTTATTAAGCACCTATTAGAGCATTCTCCAATAGAAACTAAATTGGAGGCCTTTCATGCGCCGCGCCGACCATCATCATCATTCCGCCGTAAGATTCTCAGAAAATTATGCGCGACAATAGACGGCGATACTTCAAAGGCAGGACACGGCTCTTCTCCAACATATAGGGTTAAATTCCGTCTTATTGAAAGCACGTCCTTGGAGTGACAATTACTCTTCAAATGCAGAGAAAGACATTTTTACAATCACGGAGAAGCTTTAGCGAGCAAACTGCAGCAGTAATTCCTAAAATCTAAACAACGTAATTCTTCCAGAATATATTATCAACAAATTGGCTCAGTATCACGTTTCACCAAAACTAAGGAAGTAAAAATGCACTACTCTACACGTCAACTGAAATGGGTTACAGTAAGTAAGGTTCAATATTCCACTCAAACTAAATTCAAATTGTTTCGCTTAATTAAGTTAAGCCTTCCTAACCTCAGCTAAGGAATTCCAGAGAGAGAAAGGAGGTTGGCACCATTTGATATGGAGTTAAAGGCAACTCGGAATCTATGCACAAGGTGTGGTTTAACACAAGATCCCCTGCACACGGAAATGTTAAGTTAAGAAAGAAGTTCAAGAACAAGATAAAAGTTTAAGAAGAAAGTCGGAGGTGCTCAAAAAAAGGACAGCAATGAACCGAAAAAAGATGGTCCGCAAGAAGGAAAAACTTGTTCTATTTCAACAAAAAGAGAGCCTGCCTAACTTTCAGTTTAAGACCTCAGATTTCCCCTTGGGAGTGCTAATTCCCATAGATACAATACTTACACCCCCCAAGGCGTGTGCTTCAAATTTTTTCGTTAAGTTCATGATGTAGTTTCATTGCAATGCGTAAATTGTTGACTCTAGTAACAGTAATTGCCCGGAAATTAAATTTAATACACTGGCTATTTAGTTGTACCACAAAAGTAACCTTTAGTTACAAGAAAACAAAAGAGGCTTCATGGTTTACCAAAGAACGCGAAGTCGAGGCTCCTCCCCTTCTTTGGCAACGCAATGCAATAAGCCCTAATTTTATGAGAGCTGGTTTATACCGTAACCATCAAAATTAGAACATAAATGCCTTTGTAGACGAACACAATAAGATTGAACTTTACAATGTGCTTATCTCAGGCGCAAAAATTTCATGATCGTGCACCGAAACCAATAAAAATCACATTGCACTCAAAAAACAATTCCTGGTGTACAAGCCGTAACCAGTGTATAAGGAGAGAGCCGAGGTCGGAACTGGTCTATTCTCACAGATTCTGGCACCTCTTAATTTGGTGCTAGCTCCTACAGTTTCCTCATTTCTACATCCCGAGACCAAACTTTGAACTCTATGTCAACAAAACGAAAACATGCTGCATTTCAAACCCTAAATGCCAGAATCATCCTGCCAGAAAAGATCTGGGATTGCACTCGGCTGAAGAACGCCGAATTTTTCGCCAGCTGCTTCCATGAAACCGAAAACAAAACCTAGCAAACATTCTTCTTGGAATGAAGAATAACATCTTCAATAGATGCAAAAAAAACAATTCCTTCGAATGCGGGCATCAAGCCTTGTTCTCAGTTGGCATGGTTTTCGAACTAGATATTGCTTAGCACAGCACAGTCCGGGGTTGTGCAGTCTCAACATTCCATCAAATGGTTTTCCTCCTAGTTTACGAGGAAAAGCTTACCGTGTAACAACTAAATCCTAGAACTACATTCACGAAATATTTCTTCATCCCTGTCTACACCGTAGGACGTTACGCAATTATGTATACTCATGAGGCCCCTCAAAGCAAATAACTAAAAACGCTATCCGGTCATCACCGAGAGGCATGCAGCGGATGAACTGTGCAACAGAAACACAAGGTTCTAAGTATTCGGTAAAAAAGCATTACTGAACAAAATGGATATATTAAAATAAAATACATTTTACGCGTTGACTGGGACTGCACAGATCACTCCTTGCTTTGGCTCATGCATGGTACAAGTTGCAGTCAACGGTAAAATCAAATACGACCATATAATGAGAGCATCTTGTACACCGAAAACTATCTACAGATGATTACCCGAGCTGAAAAACACATTCACTTATCCATCCGGGCTCTGCTGCAACAGAGCCTTTCATTCTTTTGAGATGCAAAAGAGCGCTTTGCGAGCCTGGTGTCATGAGCTTACTTAGCGTCAGTCAGCACTCGTTATCGATGCAATGACGCTTTGGAATTAACAAAACTGCATTGGTCAGAGCACAATGCTCTTGGAGTTGCAGTTGCTGCAATCAAACATCCCAGGCTTGATGCCTCCCCGCTCAGCAAGGGATTAGTGCAGCTTTCAAGGACGCTCGGACCACGGCCGGTTCTTGCTAAACAGCCAACAGCAACAGCAGCACTGGGGCCAACACACACTCACTCAAAGGAAGGAAATTCAACCAAATATGCAACAATGAACGAAATGAGAAGCTAGAGATAGGAATACCAAAAATTCTTCTGTTTCTATGAGCTTCTTAGGAAAATAAGGATTGTTAGAAAATAATTGTTAGAAAAGTATAATGTTATTACAACTTTAAACTTTTGCGGAGTCAAATTCAGATTGTGAGAGTTCAATGTATTGAGCTACCTAATTATGCATCAAGACATACGCTGAGTTCATTTGAATAATGCATCATAGCAATGTACAAACTTGTGCATGATTCCACTTATGGTGTGTGCGAGCGAGCAGTGAGAGAAAAAACGCAAAGTAAAAGCGCTTTATCTCCAGTAAAGAAATTGAAACCTTTAAGCCTTTATCACCGGCACTTGTCCGAGAAAAGTCTGCAGTGAAGCTTAGCTTAGCTCAATTCACGTAACAAAGGGAACCATTCAAGTTAATGGGCGTCTTGCTTGTTGGGACCGAACACAGGCTGCCTGGAACCCTACATGCAGGCAGCAGCAGAAGAAACTCCACTCTACAGACCGTGCTATCTCGAGTCATAGTTCACGCTGGATGCCTACAAGCCCACAAGACGCGTTGCAACGCAGCGCCATCAAACGCACGGCCTAAGACGCTAAATAAGTTCTGAAGCGAACACGGAGTCTTCGGCACAATGATGAAACGTCCCTCTACCGATGCAAGCCTCGCGGTTTCAACCTTTCCCACCGTACAAAGTAAAAAGCTAACTTCAGTCATTACGGAGATAAGCTCTTCGTCGTAGCAAGCCTCCCATGACGGCAGCGATAAATTCAAGTCTTGCTGCACCTCAGCCATGCATGGTATTACGTCACTTCAACGGTTAGATAAAATAACAGAGAAAATGGGCCTGTCAGTTATGGAAAAGTAACCAGCGCAAACAGCACAGCCTGGGTTTAGCTGCAGCAGTACACTGTGTATATTTTGAGGTTGTGGGACCAAAAATACCGGATGTATGCGCTCAGCCACTCAATGGATGACACATGTGCGGGACGTGATATTACCCGGCACAGTTTTGCGCACATCTGAACCAACATGGAGAGGATCTCATCAGAGGAGAGCTTGCTGTAGGGCTTGCAATCACAAACAGTTTGCTGCGTAAAATAACAGACATTGATGGTCATCACCCAAGGAAAATGCTTGCCTCATTATGTGACACAAAACAACATACAGTGCATACCACAACAGTTAGCTTTGAAGGTCGAATTGGGCTTGCTCAACGGCGCTAAAATGTTTGTAAAATATGAAGATGTTCTAGAGAGAGAAATGCAAGGCGGATCAGTAAGCACTCAACAACCAAGAACCTTGAAAAGGTAGTCTGTAGCTTAATTAATAAACTCAAATAAACTTTGGTTATAATTTGAATGCCATCAGAAATGTTTTCAGTGAAATTACGGACAAGTTAAACATGATAACCTAATAGCGTGACGAATAAAGACCTTCTTAAATTGCTTTAGAATAGCTGGTAGCATAATTAATTTAGAGCAGCAGATAGCACAGCATGCCCGTAGAGATAACGTCACATGAACGTAAATACAATATTAATGTCAGAGTGGGATGCCGCCTAAGGCTAACTCTTCGAAAAGTGACGAAAGGAACATGTCACAGCAGGAAATCGGCTCTTATCTTCAATTACTATCATCAGATACGATGTGAATAGGCCATCAGTTTAATGTTCAAAATAATAAATAACCTGGCTGTCAAAATGCATTGTGACAAAAATAACACTGAATAATGGAGAATTAACGTGTTACGAAAGCATTTCAATTCAGCAATCGGTTCTCATTCATTTGCTCCGCCTGCTTCGGTCGTACATCGGCCCAGCTGTGGCAACAGCAAGAGCAAAACAAAAAGCATGTAAAAATGCTCATTTTTACGTTGGTTCTTCTTTTTATCTCACGCGTGAGGTTCTCTAAGAATCGACCTATTGGAAATATAATAGACTAGATTAGATGTTAGTTACGCCTTGTTAACCACAAGAAAGGCGTTTCAAAGAAAAAAGGAGGAAGGCACTATTTAGTCTAGACTTAAGGGAACGCGGAATCTATTCACGAGGTACATAGAAACAGAAAGTTAAGCTCGGGATCTCTCATATTCTCCCTAGGAGAGCTAATTCCCATAGATACAATACTTGTATCCCCCTGAGGGGGTCGAGACAATCGATATGTACATATGAACACCTGTCCATATGAGCACGAATGCTACGAAGTTTTCAAAACAATTGCGGTGCACTAAGATAAACGCAAAGACAAACATAGCATCCACGGTTAGAAGTGATCTCCAGGAAGCGCCGGCAGGTCGTATGCAACAGTAAAACAGCGAATACAATATTCATTTGCAACAGTAAAACAGCGAATACAATAACGACAAGAGAACACTGTACGCAGCACACGAGAACAACAAATGGAACATCGTCAAGCCGTACATTAAAGGATCACAGGTGCCGAACTATCGCTGGACATCGATGGCGGCGTCCGCACAAATGAGAGGCAAGCGAGATGAGGATTGCAAGCTGGTGCTTCGGAGCCGGTATCCGGCCAACAACTGTGTTTTGCTCGAGTTTATTCTACTCCTTGTTAACTTGCTGAAAAGCACAGCAGTGAAACTTTTGAGTTAAAATCTCTCAAGCAGCATTAATAGTCTACACATTTCAGCTACAATAGTCACTCCAAAATTTTCACTCAGGTAGAAAAAACGATCCAAATCGTCCTGTAGAACTGTGCGAGCAGCATACATCGGCACACACGGATGCGCCTGCCAAAACTGATGACGTCCACAACGCAGCAGCACGACACCGATATTGGCACCTCGATCACCGGACGATGGAAGAGGCCCCGCATACCACGTCTTCTTGTCTCCTCACCGCCTGCAGCTCTGGCACTGAATGCTTTTATGCCGCGAGGTTATCCTTTTTTCTTCACGCAATACTCTCCCGCTTATAATTAGGAGACCGTTTCAAGACTTCCATGCAGTACAAGTCATCATAATCAACATTTGCAGTACTTGTATTTCCATCATTTGCAGTACTTTAAGTTTCATGTTACTCACTGTTGTGGATGATACAGTAAAACGTATACAGCTCACGGTTCCTCTTACCTTCCTCCCAAGAAGTTTTAAAATGGAAGTAAACACAAACACTTTTTAACCTTATAAGTAGTGCATGTCTGCTAGTAAACACAACCTACAGTCAGTGCCCTGTAAATAAATGAAGGCCTTGCACAACCTCAACGACCGAATGCTACGCGACAGCCAGACACACAAACTGGTTCTCCGGGAACGCATTCCCGGCCGTTGCAAGTCTCCGTGGCAAAGTCTCCCTAATTCATTTCTGATGCAAGGGAAAATAGCATTAACCAAGCCACATGTACTTCGAAAATTTTCATTCGCTCGGTAACTTTTGCATCAGAATTTGATATAAGCAAAATTGTCAATAGGATAATGAGGAATGCTAAATTTTGACGTCATCATTCACTGAATTAGATGTTTTTGAACGTTTTCTGCACTTAGACTAATAACTAACGAAAAAGGATTCATCAACCCTACTCTCTCATGTTTGACGCCGAGATTTTCCACATATATCTCTACACATAGGCAAGTTCAATTGAACAAAAATAATTAAAAAACATATCAGATTAGATTAGATTATTAGTTAGTTTAAGCCTCCCTATCCGCTACAAAGGCGATCCAAAGAGAGGAAGGAGGAAGGCACCATTTAGTATGGAGTTTAGGGAACGTGGAATCTACGCAGAAAGGGCATAGAAACAGTAAGATGAGAAAGAAGTTTATGAAACATGATCAAAGTTCAAGAAGAAAGTAGTAGGTGTTGAAAAAACAGGGCAGCAGTGAACCGAAAAAAGATGGTCCGTAACAGAACAAAAACCTATTTTATTTCAACAAAAAGGAAGCCTACCTAACCCTTAGCTCGGGCCCTCACATAGTCCCCCTGGGAGCGCTAATTCCCATAGATACAACAGTTGTATCCCCCTGAGGGGAAAAAACTTATCAAACACACTGTAAATTACCTCAGAGAAATTCCAAATTCAAAGACTGTACGTCGTGCACAAATCAGGTAAATGGGAACAAAAACTGAAAATGCGACACTCGATGACTGCAACAAAAATCTAATTGAAACAGCTGCCCCGACTCCACCAACGAATTCAAGCAGCACTTGAAGGAAATCTAGCGCTAAGCTTCAGAGAAGGTCAGCGATGGCTAACCAGATTAATTTAACCAACCTTTAAAGAAATTCCCTCGTTTTACAACTAAGTGATCGAAGACAGCGTATCTGGAATTAATCTTGAGAAGACGCAGAGTCGCATGGTATTTTCGAAATGTTTCGTAGTTCATCAGCACAAGAGATTAACTCTAAGTAATCGAACATGGCAGGGCGTGCCAAAAGTATATCTGCAGGCGAAGTTTTTTGTGTCATTTAGTAAATTTTTTCCAAATATCAAGATTGTTATACGTTTCTCTCGATCTCTTCCGACCAAAATAGCCATGCATCTTTATGCTCTCAAATTTAAAAAATATAACAAATTGCGATTAATATTATTAATGAATTAACGCGCTGAATTTTTTCCCATCACAGAAGAACCTACAATTAAGGATAATCTGCCTAACAGACTTGTAATATCTTCACTAAATACATGCAATTTGCACTATACTACGTAAACGCATGTTCAATTTCACACGATTTTCGAAGTGCTGAATACAAAATGTAATTTTTCGCCAAAATGATGATACAAGTACATGGAATGACCCATGTACCTTTGAAGAATTCCATGCTCAATAAGTATAAGCTATTTGGAAATGGGAGAATCCATTGAGATTCACTCAACGTATACCCCACACAGGTATGAGTACACTACTCTATCTGTAGTAACACGCTCAACTATTACAATAGTTTCCATGAAGACATACACTTTGAAGCTATTGAAACTTTGAATTAATTCTTGAGCTTTAGATTAGATTAGAAGTTAAGTCAAGAGAATTTGAAAGGTTATGACTAAAAATTTGAGCCATGACATTTCGACACAGTCAAGGCATCAGCATCAGGAATCTGTCCCACTCTAATGCGTAACATGATCACGACTCATCCACCTAAATATCCTTAACCCCTTAGCGTCCGCATTTTGTACTCATATTACCGTTATCACAAACACCATCATTAAACTGGCACCAGCATTATGTAGCCGACATCACAACGACGAAGTGACTGAAGTGAATGAAGTTTTAAGAACACATTAGGGCACAAATTTCACAAGGAACAATATATATTAGATCTGTTTACGAAAGTGGATTTTGAAATCCACTTTGACGGTAAAGGGTTAACAAACGCAACGGGAACGAGCTGTACAAAGCGGGCCGCAGCACGAGCAGCACCTCAGCTACACCGGCGGCGTCGAGCCAGGGCACCGCCACGCCGCCGCGCACAGATTCTATCTCGCGAGCAGAACCAATTGCTAATGACGAGGCAGCGTTAGGGAGGCATTGACGCGGCTTTACGCACGCCAAACAACAACAACAGCC
Source organism: Platorchestia sp. MABIK (assembly GCA_014220935.1). Taxonomy (NCBI): domain Eukaryota; kingdom Metazoa; phylum Arthropoda; class Malacostraca; order Amphipoda; family Talitridae; genus Platorchestia; species Platorchestia sp. MABIK. The sequence goes on from JACJUY010000066.1 coordinate 302,876, forward strand.
GCTTTAACGGCGGTAAAACACTCGCAGCGCTAAGCTCCACACTCAAAGAATAAAAATTCCTCGCTGGAGAAAATGAAAAACTAAGTACCATTGCACATCTTCAAGAATGCGGAACACTCATATTCATTCATTGAAACACAATTGCAAAATAACGAATGAAACGCTCAAATTCTTCTGTTATTCAAATATTAATTTATTGAAGATGTAACTCGATTAAAAATATCAAAGCTAAATGTAAATTACCACACTCGAACAGACGCCAAACCTTCATTGAAAGAAAGATCACTCAAATTTAATCAGAAAAATCCCAATATTCCACTATTCTTAGATCACATTTTAATCGCACATGTAGACAACAGGTGTTACATATCAATTAAAAAATCTTGTGTATTGATACGCAACGCGTGTTTTCGAATCCAACTGAATAAAAATCACAAGTACATGAATTTAAAGTTCCAAATGTAGCACCAAATAAAACGAAACTCAATTCTTCTTTTCTCGCCCCTCTCTAAGTAAATCAAGAAACAAGGAGCACGTACAGATGTGAACAAAGACTCGAGAAAAGCGAAAGACTGGCAAGTCTGTCAGATTATAAAAGTGTATAAATAGAACGGAGTATTCTCAGTGTTAGTTCGCTTACATGACATCATCAAACCAAATCATATTACTCAGGTGAAGCATCCTTTGTTACCACACAGACATCAGTGATCTATGCAGAATATCTGATGTTTCAATTGACTTGAGCGGCAAATAATAACATTAGAAGTACTCGTGAAAAAATCGATTGGGTCCCAACAGAAAAATGAGAAAGTTAATATTTCATCTACTAATCAACACTTGATTTCCATAAACATGTACTCTGACAATCACAAAAATGTACATATTTCCAGCTATTTTGAACGAGCTATTATCTTACAGAGAAAAGATTAAATTGCAATTTCCTAAAATAAATTCATCGTCGGAATCCAGGAGAAATAGGGAATTCCACCATTTTACAGTTACAGAAAATCGATGGAAGTGAAACGTAGATTGAAACATAGACCGCAAAACTCATGAGAGCGAAGATGGGGAACAGACGCAATTAAGAGAAACAATTAGCCTCACAAAAAGGCCGAGAGAAGCGCCAGCAAAATGTATTGTAGCAAAACGTCCGCGTTCAGGACGCCCCTATACCATGACACGCGGCGCGCGGCCTTGAACTTTCCCTCCTCCAGACGCTCCATCCATGTTTTTCACAAAGAAGCGATAAAGGCGTGTACGCAGCTCGACACACTGTACTTTTCCAGATATTATCATTCAGCTTGCAAGACATCAATGGATAGAGGAGAAAGTCACCAAAATTAGCGATTTTGGGGTTCCAGCGTGCGTGAAAACAAATGTGGATTTTTGATCAGCAGGATAAATGTTTGCACGCACTTGCCCCACCAAGGCCGCAAACGCTAAAAGGATGTGTATACTGACCATGAACGTAATTTGGACGCCACAAAAAAACCGGCAATCACGAAAGATTTAACAGGGAGTTCTCTGTTCACGTCCGTAGAGTAAAATGGTAAATTTAGGACCTAACGTCGATAAATATATACGTTGAAGGTAACATCAAATAAAGGGATTTAAATTCAAATACAGCAACTTCTCCGAGCGTCATAATTTCGGATACAGTGAACTCAGATTCAGCGCAGAATTATATATGAATAACAACACTACTCATTAAGATCTTGCGTGCTTCCCAATGTTTACAAAAAATATCAAAGGTCGATTGAAAAGTACTCAGCTTACATGAGTCTGAATTTACAGCCAATGCTCACTCAGTAGAATGCTTCAAATGATGCTCGGTAAATACCATGCTACGGTACAAAAAATGCAAATGCCATGGCACATCTCAGCTTCTGCCTGCATTGAAATCAAAAGGCATCGTCAGAGCGGAGCTTCGTTAGTCAAGATAACACAGAACGTAGTAATAATTCCCATCTTTGTATGTTTTAAACACAACGCTGGACATCGGCAGTAAACACTGGAATATTGTGAGCACCATTCAACACATACGTGGGCACGAATGATGAGCGTACGCAACGCGTGTGTTAGGTCCAAAAATAAGCTTTACGAGAGAACACGCTTTATCATGAGCTACTGAGAAATAAAATTTTGTTGACTGCAGTATTTTTATTAGCCGTTGAAGAAAGGCTCATGATACTTCAAGGTTCGAGAAATTTAACATGCATGTCAAATATGGTACTCGAACAGTAAGCCTCACGAAGAAGATGATATAACACCATTTTTAACGGGAACTTTAAGCCCACCTAAATACCGAAAAAGTTAATTCGTATTAGATGGTGATGCAAGTACAGCGTACGAAGCCAATGCATCAAATTAATTTTCTTCTTAGAATGCATGAATTTCAGACACATACATGGAAGAACCTTGAACTACGACTAAAACCATTTCTTTTAATCCAACTTTAGTCGTGACACAGTCAAGACTGTTGAAATTAATAACGTCAAATAAAAGCGTGGTACGTCCATTCGTTTGCGAGTACCGGAACAACATTACCGGCGAATATACGAAACACAGCCACGCCTGCACGGTGATGCGAGACAGCGTACGGGAAAGACTCGCCATCGTCAGTGCCGAGCAAATAGATCCTGGCTCTATATGGGTACCATCATGCGCACACGCCACGAGGTCAGCTACGAATTTTTCTTTCGCTACACTCCACAAAAGATGCTTATCAATGTAAAAGATTCGTTGTCTTCCAAAGTGAAAGTGGGAAAATAACAGAGGAAAAATGATTGTGTGCGCGGGCTGCTTGGCTAAATTGTGATCCACGTGCTCGGGATATCACATGAGACTAATTTCTTTTGAAGTGTAAACATACATACTATTTTGAATTCGCTTAGTCCACGTATTTGTACCACATTTACTCTTACTTTTCAATAGTCAAAACTCGTATCAATTGGTTATCATTACACTGTTTTGAAATGCTTCCTGAATATCATATCGAGAAGATGTAGAATAAAACACAAAATGAGGGTTAAATCGATGACTTCATTTATATTCCTCACCTTCGTTTCAAATTTTCGTCGGCAACGCTGACTTTCTGGAGTCATTCCCGCCTCTGAGATCCAAGGCTGGGCTTATATCCTCGCGCCAATTTCGCAAAAAATTGAACAATTACTTCTTGCTTCTTTCACTGACGAATAAAGCTTTAGAACAATTTATTTCTCGCTGAAGAAAGTAACGAGTAAAATTGAGCATTGAAAATCTCCACAAGCAAATGGCATAGCAGCGCAAGAGCAGCAAAAGAGCGACAGAGCCGCGATTAGGCCCACACCGCTCACCTGTTTGCAGTGAGCAGGACAAACTCCCTTGAGACAACACATTCTTCCGCCGAGGGTCGATGATCTTCCTCGCATCGAATTTTTTGACCAAACACGCGTCACGCTACATCACCCGATGCGTCTCACGTTTGTTGGATCTGTCGGCGCCGAAGTCGCTTACTTCCCCACTTCAACAACGCGATTTCTCATCCCGTGAAATATTTCACTGGACGAAGAATTTGAACTGAAAAATGTCAAGTTATACCCCATTTGAAAAGAAAAACTTATGGGCGTCTTATTTCACACCTGAGTGCTGAGACGTCAATTTCATTACTCAATGATTCCATAACAAGACTAGTAGTAAATTCGTATACAAAACTGGTAGAAACCAGAAATATAAGGACAATACTACAAGTCATTGAAAGAAAATAGAACTAGTAATTTTTCGGTTTCGCAATTTTTTCGCCTCAACGAATCTTTAAATTCACCAGTTGAACTTTTGGACGAAAAACTAACGCATCCGCAAAAAACACGCGGGTTCAAGAGAGAAAATACGCGAAGGTATGATTCGGATATACTGAGCACATCAAAACCGACCCTCTCTTTCCGTTGAGTGCATCGCGTAAGGTTCTAAATTGATAAACACCAAATTATGAATGATAAACCGTATCAGTGTCAAGAGTGCAATGAAAACTGCAGATATTAAGACCGTATTTTCATGAATTATGCGCTTTTGACTCCACACGAAACAATTCACACAGTACAGCACAAAAATTCGAACAAAAAGAAAAAAGATGAGTAACCTAAAATACAGATAATGCAGTTCAATGCGGGGCAGCTAGTTATGATACTTTCGTAAAAATCTTTTTTTTATGAAAGGTACACTAATGGCACCGCTGTAGTTTCCCATCGACAAAAACTCATGAGAATATGAAGGAAGAATAGGCGACACGCGGTTTTGAAGTCTCACACAACCATGGACGCCTATGACAGGAGGTATGGGAGATAATTTTGCAACAAGATAGCCAGTATATTCATGAGTTATGGGACACTCCATTATTTTTCATACCTGAACATAGCTACGACGTACTAAGAAAACCCATTCATGAGCATTGCACATGGGAATAAATTAAAATTGTCAGGTTGCACCCTCAATTGACTAATGAGTTAGTTTCAGCTTCTCTTAACACAACATAGATGTTCAAAGAGAGGAAAGATGAAGGCGCCATTTAGTAGGGATTTAAAGGGAACGCGGGATCTATGCACAAGGCGTGTTCCCATACAGGATCCTCTGCGCATAGAAACAGTAAGGTAAGAAGGAAGTTTGTGAAACAAGGTAAAAGTTGAAGAAAAAAGTTGGAGGTGATAAAAAAACAAGACAGCAGTGAACAAAAAAAAGATACTCAACATAACAAAACCTTGCATCTTCCTCCAGGGAGATCACTGTAACGTTTAAAAAAAAATAAGGAGTTCTCCGAGCACAGTTTCACCCTGCAATAGCTGGCAGAGGCAATCGAGCACACGAGATGTATTGCCCGAAGGTCCTCAGAGATTACTGCATGGCCATTAAAGGCCCGTTAGAAAGACCAAACATTCTCAAATGAATGTTTTCGCCGTGCACATTTTTCTCCGCTCTCCGAAGGAAACAACTTCAACCAAGATTGGCCATTCTCAGGAGGAGATGGAGCACGTAAATCAATCTCCAAAATAGATAATGTCAATTAAACCTGTGCCTCTATTTTTTCACAATATTCCTTTAATTTTATACTGTTGTATGCAAGCAGCTATACAGTTTTTCACGTGATGAGGACGGCGACACAAATAAAATTAATACAACACACAAGCATCTTGCTTCCTGTGCACTCATTCAAATTAATACAGCATCATACAAATTAATACAGCATCATACAAATTAATACAGCATCATTCAAATTAATACAGCATCATTCAAATTAATACAGCATCATACAAATTAATACAGCATCTTGGTTCCTCTACACTCGTTAGCATTTGTTCGACATCACTTCTGGTAAACGAGGTAAACATATTTGGTCTAGATCCTAAATAGATATGACTTAAAAGGTACGATGTAACGAGTAGGTATATTATTTTCTTACTCAAAGGTATACATTCACGATTTGAAGCCCCCATACGAGTATAGGTCAAATTTGCAGTGACAGACTGCTCCTTATTCATGCCCACTACCCAAAAATTTGCACTAAAATAGAAATTTGTGTGGGCATCTAACAAAAATGTTGCGAAGAAAATCCCACGTTTCCTAGACATGACCATTAAAATATGAAAAGCTTAAAATAAATTCCTCTTCGTGCTGTTAAGTTCAAGTGAAAGAAAATAGACCCACCAACTGCTAGTTAAGTAATCTACTTTCGGTGTAGCAGTGTCAAACAAATAAAAACATTCAAGAAATAATATTCAGGTTTTAGAGTCTCGATCCATACACACACCTTTGGAGGCGTAGACCTTCAATCGATTATTTAACGAGCGCTCATCATCTTCAGGTCGTGAAATCGCGCAGCGTCCGTCATAATTCACGTGGACCAAACTTTTCAAGCGCAGAGTCTGTCGAAAGTTCAGAAGAATACATCAATTTGAGTTCGTAGAGTTGAAGGAAGGGACGACGGCCACAGAGTGCCGCTTCTAGCGGTGACCACAAGGTGGTCGAGCAGGTCGAGGTAAGTAGGTCTCGGCAGCGCTGGCCGGCACCGGCTTGGCCTACTATACAGTAGCGCTGTAACGGTCCACTCTTCACACCACAACAGCCGCACTAACGCGCCGCCTAGTCTCGTTTGCTAACCCACGAGTACACAATGGTAATCAAATACTTTGGTCGCAATGGAGTAGACGAACAGGCTGTATGGAAACCAAGAAAAGTATAAATAGAAGCCTTGGTAAAACGCATATTACATCTATGAGAATAATTGAATAATAAGAAATCTACGAATAACTAATTTCATTGACATAATAGAGTACTCGCCTCTCAGGGCACGAAATGCTGTAATCAGATTCTTTACATAGCTTTTAGAAACAAGATCTCTCCGGGGAAAAAACAGCGAGATATTACCAAATCATTCACGTGACTAACAACTGAGCAGTTCATCACTGTGAAGCTCCGATACGCGACGCGAAAATGAGCTCCATATCCGAAAACACACGGCAGCTAATTTGAACGAACAAGACAATGAGCACAGCGCGGTCGCACCTCAGTGTAAGAAGTTTAGCCTCCTCGCCACAAAACAATGCCACACGAGCAGCGGTGTTCAAGCCCTCATGCACAATGCATAACGGCACCAACCGGCAACTGGCAGCGAGCAGCAACCGTTGCATCTGGGATATGTGTCGCTAGAGGTACAGCGCACCTCAGGGACACTTGACCGACAGCGAAAAGAACACATGACCATCTGTCATTCTAGTAAAATTATGCATTGCATCGTGGCAAGCCCTCAGGAAATCTGAAATTCATAGAAACCAGTATTTGCTACGAGTTCTTATGAATTTAGACAGAAATACGCTAAGTTACTTAGGTAAAATTAAAAAATGTGTCTCATTCTTCAACTGATGTCACCCATTTTCCTTTTCTTTCCACAATTACCCAAATCATATTTCCACAAGGATAGACCGTCCATTTTAGTTTAATTCCCATTAATTTTGTTGGAAAAATACCTCAACACATAACTGCTTTGTTTTAGATAAACTTTCGAGCTTTTTCCTATTAGAATACAATTCAAGTCAGTTTATACCCCCTAACCATAATAAAGACGTTCTCTAGAGAGGAAGGAGAAAGGCACCATTTCGTGTAGAATTAAAGAAACGGGGAGTTTGTCCACAAGATGAGTCCCCCACACCTGGTGCATGAAGGCAGTCAGATAGAAAGAAGTGTATGAAACAAGATAAAAGTTTAACAAGGAAAGAAGAGGCTGAGAAAAGAGGCAGCAGTTAACCGAAAAAAAGAAGATCCAAAACAAAACACAAAAAATACATTTCAGGGAAAGAAAGGCCTATTGTAGAAGGGCTAACCTTCAGCTCATGATTTCAAAATTTCCTCCTCGGAGTTGTAATAAATACAATAGTACTATCTTTCCGAGACTTTTCTTTTGAATAGAAAATGTTTTTTGTGTTTGTAAAAATTCATCAGAAATGGCATATTTACCAAGAGTTTCTACAAGGAACAACTCCAAAATTTATAGTTTCTTAACATCCAATTGATCACGTCTATATTTGTAAGGGAATTAATTTTTGTTTATGATCCAAATAAAAATAAATACAATTTGATCATCTCTTAAAAGAAATTTCATTTAATACAATAGTGTTGTAATATTAAGCCGATAAAAGTCAGTTAAGTTATGAAAACTGTGCCGATCAACGTGAAGAAGTTGACTCTTTATTACAAAATTAGACGAACAACGGCGTGCACAGATCAACGATGTGAGGCTTGTAAATAGAGCTCCCTATCTTCAATAAATAAGTAAACAGAAACAGTGAGCCCTTCTCGCTGTACCGTAAAAACCAACGCTAAAAGTAAACAGATAAACAAACCTATGTGAAGAACAATACCTGAACAACGCGAGAATTACACAACATGAAAATAAAAATACAACAATCGATCGAAGAGTCAGAAGCACAAGATAATAGAATGGGGACATACAAATCGTAAAGAACATGAGGAGTGCAATGTACTGGACACACACAAGCACAGGCGAGACAAAAAGTGGTCCAATACTGAGTCAGGCACGCACAAAATGCAGAAGCCGATGGATGGAGTCGGCGGAGCAGCGAAGTAACGCAAGTATTGTAGAGAAGAGGGCACTGGAATCCGACAAGCGACCTAAGAAAATAATTAGGTGACTTCAGAGGCAGAGAACTGACAAAAAGTGGTTTGGCAGAAGTCATGCTCAGTGAGATTGTTCGAACCTGAACGACGCTGCGGACAAGAGGAGCAAGATGGTTTTAAATAAATCAGAACAGGTAGACCATGACTAATAATACACGAGATTTGAACCACACTCATTTTAAAGTCTGAAAAATGGAGTATTCTAAATGCTTTAGACAATCCATTACTGAATACACTCGAATGATATTGTAAAATGAATCAAATAAACGCCGAATCTTCATAAATTTGAGTTGTGATATGCTCAAGAACGCTGTCAGTCTCTAACAATTCCAAATTAGAACAGGTAATATAAAACCCAACGAAATAAACAAGCCGTGCATGGATGTGGACCGATGAGCAGTGAGCCGGGCGTACGGATGAAGTTCTACACCTCTTTATTCCGCCCACATATCTAAAAACAAAATAACTTATGTGTGCAATGGTGATAAATGTCGATACTGCACACCAGCACCTTTCATGCCATGCAAACCTAATTCGTCGTTTAAAGTGGAGTAAATGAAATCGATGTGAATACTTCGCACAGGATCTGTGAAGTAAGCAACGATGAGCCAACGGCAGGAGTCTAGGTTGCGCTCTAATCACAAGGAATCAGGTATTTCATGTTACTACTAACAAACTACAAGAAAAGTCATGTCAAGAAAAGTCATGTCAAGAAAAGTCATGTCAAGAAAAGTCATGTCAAGAAAAGTCATGTCAAGAAAAGTCATGTCAAGAAAAGTCATGTCAAGAAAAGTCATGTCAAGAAAAGTCATGTCAAGAAAAGGAAATTACAAACACATGAAGCATGTAAATTAGGTGAAATTGACTTGATCATTTCGTTAAAATGTAGGATTTGGTTTTAAAATGGCTGGCACAAATCTAGGGACAATTCAAACCTCAATACAGCCCTAAAAAAAGCTCTTGCAGTACCGGTAGCTTTGCAACATAGCCAAGGCGTTTTTCTTTCGCAGATTTATTTCATGCAGTATATTTTTCCAAACACGCACACGCGACAGAGCTCAAAGAAACGACAGCTAATGCCCCAAGTGCAGAACTCAGCAACAGTTAGCAGTAAAGGAATCGAGACAATCTCGGCACGCACAGCTTAAGGCGATGCATTCGGTTAAGTGAATTTTCGTCAGTGGGTCGGAACGCCAAGCCTATTTTGAGCGGACGAGCTGCACAAAGCCTGAATATTTCGTACGGAAAGTTATACTCAGAACGCGTTTGACGGCCTCGATGGTGACTGCACAAGGGTCATCAGATTCACACGGCACCGAACATCACTTTCAAAAATTCATCAAGCAAAATGTTCCCACACGTGATCGAAGGATAACATGAAACGGATGCGGTACAGCAACAGCAAAGTCTACGACCCGCAACACCAGGTTAAGGATAGTTTGGTGTCGACTTTATCGAATGTCCGAGGTGAGCAAACGGTCACTGATGCCTGTAGCTGCTATGCGCACCTCTAAGTGGCAGTAGCTACCTCAATATGGAGCGCTCCTACCTCCATATGCTGAGTGGACATGCACTGCAGAATGATCGATCAACAGTGCTCCGCACGCGTCTCTTGCGCGTATTCGACTCATGGATGTATAAGAACTCGTCGAGTAGCGTAAAAGTTTACAGCAGTCACGAGCACAAGCGCTGCATATCTTAAATATTTCGTGCTCTCGACGGAATGCACTACACGAGCAAGAGAAAAACCAGGAAAAGACCAGTATTTGTATATGCTCTTGGGTAAACTTAATGATTGATTCATCACATTCCCAATCCCACCCACATTCGTTAACAGCATTTAGCCGATCCATTGATTTCTAAAAGCACAGATGTTTCGCACAACACACATCTCGCAAATCAATTATAGGCGCTAGCAAACCTGTTCTTTTGCCACTGAGCTAAAAGAGTACTTTTAGAATAGTGCTTCCAATTGCTTCAAAAAGCAATAGAAGAAAATTGCAACTTTGAGCCGCGTACAGCTCTGTGATGCTAAACGCAAGGCTCACACAGCGAGGAGAGCAAACCTGTTATACGAACACAAGCAAACTCTGCACCTTATGCTTCACACCAGCATGCTAGCCACATCGTTTGAACAGCTTGACGTTCAACGGTCAGACGTTCACCCGCCTCTTCGTTGGAAAGATCTCTAGCAATGATAAGACCGAGCAAATAACACATCTTAGCAACAGGTGTTTTGCGAGCTGAACTATCCATTGAACAAGAGTTTACTAAATAGCTCATTCTCATGAAAATTTTTCATCTTTTACAAGGCCTCCCACAAAAAACTGGAACCCGGAATGAAAATAATATAATTTACAAACCATTTGCAGCATTTTTCTTCGGTTTCGATTACATTCTTCATTGAACGCTTTTCAACAAATGCTTTACGTTTTGATGAAATATTTTCAAAAATATTCACCTGTAATTACTCTATTAAAGGCTATCAGAAAAATGTTTGCGCACGAAAGTCAAACAATGAAACGTACATGCCACAATTTAAATTTATTCTAAGTTTTAGAAAAGAAGTCCCTACAACTACTGCGTAGTAAATCGTTTTATTAAAAAATTGTGAATACGTTTTAAGCTCTAATTCCTTCCACATGGACATTTCTGTCCACACACTTTTAACCTCTTGATCGCATCGATGAAACAACTCGTTTGATTAACTATCTATCATTTTAGCACATTGAATTCGTTAATGTTTCTTCCCTTTAATTTTCCAGTGTTTAGAGGGGGATTCGAATGTAGTTTCGTTTTCAAGTGCATCCACAGAAAATAATAACACGGTGTTAGATCTGGAAATCTAGGAGGCCACTCAGTTTCTTGATTTAATGCAACCATGTTGTTATTAAAAATTTCTCTCAGCCGTCCCGTCTTCTTACAGCCATCAGTCTATGAGCCGGTGCGCCGTCCTGTATTCACTAAACTCTGCCAACTCGATTGGCATAAATATTTTCAATCTCTGGGACTGCATGTTCACTGATAAGGTCCAAGAACCTAGCACCATTTAAATTACTATTGTAAAATACTGGTCCAATTATGTCCCCATTTCCGCCAAGTACAGGCCCACATGAACACTTTCCATTGACAAGTAGGTGCCACAAAGTTAACTGCAGTAGGGTTGTTAATAAGTGCATACTGTCGTACGCTATGGTTATCGACTATACCATTCATGAAGAATGCCCCGTCATCACCAATTACGGGTTCCGTTTATCGTGGGACACCTTCTATATTCATTTAGTTACTCAATTACGCCCAAAGTCAGAGCTTCAAACTAATCCTGTAACAATTCGAGGAAAATTGTCCGACTAAAATTAATGAGATATTTCAGAAGCAGAAAGTTTAACTCAATAACAAGCACTAGCAAGCGCTAGGCGACATGAAAGTTTGAAATTCCTGAGTTTAATGTCTACACAAAAAGAAAACAGAAGCCCACACGTTAGAGGAACTATAATTATACATCAAAATTAAAATGCATATTCCTTTCACCTAATTTGGAGACTGGCTACTCTAGAAACGGACACTAAAACCCGCTGGTATTTTCAAACAGAGCGTCTAGCTCGCCACGCAGGGCATATGCAGCCGACAAGAAAGCAGTCAGGTTGCCTGCTGGTGAAACTCGGCGCAGCTCCTCGCCCTTCTAAAAACAACAGCAAGAGCCTGGCACGGCCGAAAAAGAAGCGGTTAAGGCCAAGGTACTCAAGACGGCGGCAAATTGTCAGCGTGAGATTACATTGAGAGGAGAAAACAAGACAGGCTGCATTCAGGTACTGCAGAGAGAAACGCTCGTGTGTGCACTTGTATGCATTCCTCCATAATTTGAGCATGCGGATGCAGGGTTCTCAGAACGCTGGCTTACCACGATGCGACTTAAAGGAAAATGATTTTGAGAAATGAGTCGTAGAAGAAAGAGCCAACAATTGGGCAGCTAAATTAGCAACGTTACAAGCGTTCCTCAATTTTCTATTTACCAAACCATCCACTGTGATTTAAATCGTTTCAAAGGTAAAACAATTTTGTCCGCTGGAAGTTAAGAATTTGTAAATTCTCACGTATTTTTAGAAGGCTGGAGGTCAAGAGGCTTTCGTCAAACAGCTGAAGCTAAGAAGAAATCTTTAGCCTGTTCAAGAAGGCTATGATTGAGTACTGAAGAGGGCTCTGTTAACAGGCGCTCCAACAGTTTGGATGAAGCGTAAACACGGCAAAGGTTTGTATACAGGACCAAGCCTTGCGCTGGCCGCCATCAAAATCTGAGCTTGACTCGTGGTGCCCTCATTCTTCAAGGGGAATCTCAAATTATGCGTTTACTTCTCAAAATCCAATGAGTGGAAAATTTACAGTACTTTAAAGGAATCCAATGCGCAATCTTCAGGCGGAGAAATGCAAAAAAGTTCAACTCACGGTAGTAGACTGTGACCAGCAGTTGTTATCACAACATACCTGCACATGAAGGAACAAAACTTTATTAATTTAAAATATAAATATGCGTCATAAGTGTATCATAGTTCTGAAATTCTGGAAGCGGTTGGAATAAAGAAAATTAGGCAAAAAAAAACAATGAAGGAGAATAAAAACCTCGCACTTTTAGAAACAAAGTGAGAACAGTAAACGAATAAAGACATACCTAATGAATTTGTGTATTCTATGCAATACATGCACGCCTAAACATTAAATCAGTTGCCAAGTTCAGCCACTTGAATGAGACAGCCAAACTAACAATGCACGTATATAACGATCACAAAACATGACCTAAACATTAAACGCGATCGAAGGAGCTGAACGAAGCTCGTTCGGCGAGCGCAAACATTCAATTGAAGGTCGATGACTATAAAGAAGGTAATTTAATTAAAGAACGAGACAAATGCAGGGCGAGCAAGAATCACTTAAGGTGCAGGAGCTTTCGCAGACGTCCCTCGTAAATAAGACAGGTCTAAATACGTTGAGGCGGGATGAGGAAGCACGGATGCGTGGGCAATCAAGGGTTCACCGGGCACCGACCACGCAGGCTCTCTCACCTAAACGTTCCACGGGCTCTAACTCGGTCCCAAGCCACCGTAACTTATTCCACAGATATTAACTCACGCCAAGATTTATCACCTCAACCGCAACAACTCACTCTGGCAGCGGCCGCACAATGATACATTACGTTGGCCACTACTACTAACAACAAAAAATGATGAATACGCACCAAGGCCTGAAATCAAGCATGTAAGCCATGATGCATTAGAAGGAGAACACTGGTAGAATTTATCGAAATTTTGAGTTTTTTTCGAAAACATGTGATTAAATCATTGAGTTACTGAAATCTTATAAAAGTTCACAAGCCTGCCCACATTGAGCATTGATGCGCAAGCCAAAAGAATTAGCAATTAAAAAAGAATGAATACTACTGACAGCTTACTCAAAAATTTCTCACAACCTACTCATTGATGAATCATTCCAAGAAGAATACAAAAGAGCTGCTGAGACAAACTTTCGAAGTTAAAAAAAATTACAGGAAATGAAGATCATGTTCAGTTTCAACTTTGCACCACGGTTACATAAGATCGACATGAATTAATGTGTGGAAAGCTGAGTTATTTTAGGTAACACATTAGCTACAAAAATTATTTATTATATATGTTAAAATTCATTGAAAAGTTCATTGATGAAAGGCCAAGATTTTTATTGATTATACGGAATAGAGCCTGGAAGCGTTCTTACAACAAAACGAGTATAATCAAAAATATCCTCTACGTAAATAGTAAAACAGTAACTATACACACATAGAAATAGTTACAACAGATTACTACTAAATGATTAATAATTACTGAAATATTAAGATATCCCCATTATGGACAGCCGAGTCCCTCTGTATGTAACAAGAATTTTAAAGTCAGCTCGACATAGAATATAGAACACAAGGTGGCAAGTACAGCACACAGTCGATATAGATCTGACGTAGTGTTTTGACGATTCGTTGGAGTCGTACAAGCAAGAAAATAAAGAAACAATGTATAAGCCACAGCAAGCATGTAAGGCAAGGTGAGCACCTGTATAACATCGTAGCAGCGAGTGAACTTGAAGGGCTTCCCTGAAGAAGGACACTACTAGAGTTGCCTTGGCGGTCACTACATGCAGAAGTACTCAAAGGAGACATCACGAAATATATGAGCCAGTATTCCATCAAATTTTAGTTAAGAAATGTTAGGAATCAAATGTTAATAAATGTATTTTTATTTTATCGCCATATCCCGTGAACACTCATCAGCGAGCTAACAAGTTAGAATCGCTTAGAAAAAAACCTTCGTTTGTCTCCATAGGCATATGGTTTGAGCATATACGCCACAATCAATTTGAAAAATATGAGTGACGTAAGAATCTCACCCTCACGAGGAATTTCGAAAGAATCTTCTTGAAATTAGAGAAGAAAGTATTAAAAAGAAGTTTGCTGGTCGGAAGCAATCATCTAGTTTCAGGTTTTCCGAGGCTAAAAATAGAGATGGAAGAGCTTTTTCCACATTCCAATCTGGGTGCAAGTCGTAGGAAAGCAGATAATGAAAAGCATTTAAATAGACGAAAGCACCAAGTGGCCATGCAAGGGTCATTCTTAAATAAAAAGGGAAACGGTAAGAAATTTTCACAGAGAAAGTCAGACCAGGGAGGATCCTGACAGTAGTCACGCACAGAAGTGTCGAGGCTGGTAATAAGTAACTGAGCATGACAAGCTTGCCTGGAGAAGAAGCCCAGCAACGGCTGTCCGAAGAATCACACGTCTGTATCGTCGACAGGCTCGAGCTAGAATAGTTCTACGTATTTAGAAATAAACTTTTTCCTTGCACATCTTAGGAGGAAGAAATAGCCGGGCATTTATTTTTAAATAAGGAGCATCCCTGAGTCCTGATGATCCCGCATGCAAATTCTCCGTACGCTAAACTCACTCAAAATTAACTGTATTTCATCTACATCGGCAAAACTTTCATTCGCAACAAAAATTTCACTAACTCCATTAAAAAGATACATCAGACGTCATCGACTCACTACATCATTTCAAACTATTTTTTCGCATGTTAAGATGTAAGATTAGATTGGAATATTAGTTCACGTCTTCCTAACCGCAACAAAAGCGTTCCAAAAAAAGGAAGGATGAAGGCATCCATTAGTATGGACTTAGGGAATGCAGAATCTATGCACAAGGTGCATAGAAACAGTAAGTTGAGAAAGACGTTTATGAAACAAACAATTTAAGCAATTTTAGACAATTTATTTACCACAGGTGATACAAAGGTAGAATGTTTCTTAAGTCTAGTACAATGGTCAAACTAGAGTATAGCTACCTGTGGGCCCGAACAAGTTCAGCGACTTCTAGGGCATCCTACCATCACATTATTCTAAGGTGTACAATAATGTTTAACCTAATTCACTTAACCTAGTTTCGCAATAGACTGATCAGTGAGATAATTGAGAATTCTCGACTCAACAAGATGAAAGTTGAAGTAGTAGGCGCTGAAAAACACGACAAAAGTGAACCGAAAAAAGACGGTCCTTTATAAATCAAAAAGCCTATTCTATTTCAACAAAAGGAAAGCAACCTAACCTTTGGCTCGGAACCTCACATTTTCCCCCACGGAGTGCTAATTTTCATTGATGCAGTAGTTGCTGCTTCCTGGAGTAAAATCAATTATATAAGTGATGAAATTAAAATAAAGAACAAAAGCGCAAATACTAGTTTTCCTAACCTAGTAATGACTTCCTATTATTGACCATTTGAAAGCAAACGATACCAAAAAAAATGATCAGAATGAAATTGGACGGCAAGACCTAAACAAACAAAGTCGTCTCAAAACCATGTATGTCTCAAAAACATTTATGCATTGAAAATAACTCAAAATGAACCAGATATCAATATCATGGAAATTCCTGGATAACAAAATAACAAATTATAGGGTACGGTGAAGAACAAAAACAGCATCAAGAAACATTGACGGAAGATTTCAAATAAAATCGATTGAAGAGACCACCGTGACGAAGACTCGAACGATTCTTTAATAACGCAGCACGAAGGAAGCTGACTAGCTACTTTAATGATCCTCAGAGACCGTGAGCATCCCATTAAAGAAACTGTTCCTAATTGCAGCAACACGCAGGGAAAGGCTTTAAACTGGAAGTTATGATGAAGGTTCATTATAGTTGGTGTTATAAGAGGCCAATGAAATGAAAAACCTGTTGAGCGACTAGTATGTAGTGGTTCACAACTGTAAATGAGTGAAGATCACACAATCATTCAGATTGAAAGCCTTGAAAAGCAAACGCAGTTATAAGATGTTGCATGCTTATGTAGCAGTACAATGAACGTATTAAATTAAAAGAGCGAAAAGTTTTCAAAATGAAAATATACTTCGTGGATTACCACCAATGAAGCAAATGAAGTTTAAGACGGCCAGTGCAATCTAAACATGTAGCTTATACTTCCCGTGATAACGCTTGCATTCAAAATTAATGGTGTCACGGGTCTCTCAATTTCAAGTTCGTGGCAAAAGTTAAAGCAATATCGAGAACTACATCAACACAGAAGAGAGACTTGAGATTAGATGTTAGTTTATGCCTCCATTTAAGAAGGAGGAACGCAGCATTTAGTGTAAAGTTTAGGGAACAAGAATCTATGCACAGGTACATAGAAACAGTTAGTCGAGAAAGAAAGTTACGATACAAGATTGAAGAAGAACGTAGTGGGTGCTGAAAAACAAGACCTCAGTGAACCGAAAAAAATGGTCTTTATTAGAAAAAAATCTTCTTTATTTCAACAAGACGAAAGCTCACCTAACCGTTAGCTCAGGATCTCACATATTCCCCCTGCGAGCGTCAATTCCCATAGATGCCGTAGGTGTCTCCTCCTGAGGGTTCATCAACACAGAAATATTCGGACTGAATCAAGCAAACATTCGATCACAACTAACGATGCATCTCACGTCTATGATTCAGACGTGAAAATATACCTCTGAGTTAGCATCAGTCCAAACATAAATATTCTTGATTAAAACAAAAATGATAAGAGAAGCTCACATTAGTTTACGTGCAAACTAGGTTTGCAAGCACATCAAAATCGGACGTAAATACAGTGTATGTTTGAGCTGAATCAACGAAATGGCAGCTCTAAGAGGCAGGCTCTGGGCACGATAAGAGGGTGTATACGGGGAACACTTCAGACCTACAAGTTCAGGGTTTGAAGACTCTTGAAAATATTAAAGGCACTGAGGTTGAGCGACAGACAAAGACCAGCCCTAAGTCCTCTACCAAATGTCTATAAGGCTTGGTACGCACAGTTGGGCAATGAACAATTCTTTGTTCTCAACATCACTATAATGCGTGATACGCAGAGCACCACAAACAATTCTCATTTGTAGTTTTGGAAACTCATCCACTATTGTTCTATTTTTAAACGTAAATTCAATTGGAATATCGTGGACGAGTTTTTAAATTTCTAAATTCGTAGTTGAAAATGAAACCTAAACGACCGACATTGAAAGTGATTCTAAAGATTCTGAGTTCAGAACTTCTACCTGGACAACTGAAACACATAACCGAACAAGTCAAACACAGTCACAACTATTTTTTTTTTTTTTGATGATGATCAACATTCCCATACTTCAAAATAAGTGTTGTACAGTAGCTGGCATAAACAGAAGCAGCTTTCGAGTGACTATTATTTCTTAATAAGAGGAATAAATAGACATAATTCAACGAATATTTTGGAAGCACGAGCCATTCAAATCAAATCATACAAAATTATCCGTCGTAGACCAATAAGAAGGTGAATCGAAAATTAATTGCATTCAGAGTTAGAAGTTCCAACTGAGGCTGGATGAAACGTTTCTCTTCACTGCGGCAAATTACAGGATTGATACTCAAGTAAAAGTCGAAGTGAAGCAGCTGCAGACGCAGAGCCAATGGTTCCAATCATCCCGTTTATGGGTCGTTGCGAGATTAGAATAAGGGTTCTGAGTTTGATGCGGTCCTGAATTTAAGGTTTGATGGTCGACCAAAACCATAAAGCGCGAACACTGACAAGAACGAGCGACATCTTGAGTGCGTAACTGCAGAGTGGGAGGCCAGTCGTTGGTTCAAAGGTTTCGATATAATCCTCAAGCTTAAAGAGGGTTTAAATTTAGTCAGCGTTTGATGGGTCACCAAATATTAAATCATTCATGACTTGACGGAATGACAGCTGAAGTGCACGACTGCAAGTGCCCCCTGGCCAATGGTTTAACTTCAGAGGATTGAGTAGGAGAGGCAGCTTGTCTCGAGCGCGAGAGAGAGGGACCCTCGGTAAAGTGAGGGCTGCTCTCGCCATGAGGGAGGCTTTGTGGTGCTTGCTGCTTGACACTCTGAAGAGATCTTAACGTATTGACTTTAAGTGTTGGGCATTAATTAGAAGTGCAGCGTTGGAGACGAGTGCAGCCGCGCGTAGTTGAAAGAAGTGCCTTCAAAAGAGATCTAATGAGACCAGTGCACTTCAGCACTTCAAGAGCCGGAGTTCAAAACTGTGATGCATGTCATTGAGAGTTGTGATCTTTTGCTTGACCATGGCACACAAAACATTTTTTCATATAAGGATATGTTCTCCAAAATCAAGAGTGAAATATAGAGGTGCTTCCTTCATCTTGCAAGGAAAATTGATACACACTCAAAAAATGCAACCCTACTAAAAATGCGTCCAACTGCAAAGGCAAAATGGAATAAAATAATTTTGAATATCTTAGATTCAAAGGTACACCTATTAATACCGAAATTCCAACAGTGAAAGAATTATTTTCTGAAGGGCTTCATGATATAGCCAATTCTTCAGCATGCTTCATGCACCAAAAGACATGGCAGTAACAAATGGACATCGTCTCTTGCATTTCGAGATGCACAGAAGAATAAGCTTTGGTCACTGGAGACGAACAATACAAGGCGTACCTTACTCGAATTCGTCGAATTTCACTCCATCATACAAAGCATAAAAAACTGCACACGACAATGGGTCAAAGGATTTCAAGACTAAATCGATCATTTTTAACAGCTTTGCTGGTGAATTGCATGAGAGCTATCAGATTTATTTGTAGAGGAATTTTTAGAGCCATGTAAATAAAATACAGTTTCTAGAATAATATATTTGTTCTACGAGTCGCTGGCATAAAAGTTCAGCACATAAGTGCGGAAATGTTTTCAAGTTGACACTCTAAACCGCAGATGTAAGGGACGACACCGTAACATTGACACTCCATGGAAATTTCAATAACGTATAAATAATGTACCCATTTTTCCTAGCCACAAAAAGGGAGCGGATCTGTTATAGAATATAATACAGCACGGAGATGCATCAGCTACATGCTTTCTCCGATCTAACCATTTATCTCCCAGATAATGAATTGAATGGTCCAACCAGAAAAAAGTCGACCTCTTTACTTGAAGTCCACCGCTAGGTCAAGAGCAAAACGTACATATTACACATGCAAGCTCGTGAAATATGTGAAGAGAGGAGAGAATAGAAAGTAAATAAAAAATGAACATTTCTCAATGAGGCCAAAACAACGTCATGTTAGACCCATGCCTAACGTAGCACACTGGAAAGTCTTCATACGTTCATGACACGGAAACGAGAGCGTTAAAATTTTAGCACTGTAGAATGATCCCGACAGGGAAGCTATAATTTCTGGTGAGTGGATCACAGATGCTTCACTTCATATACAAGCAAGGGTGTAGTCTCTTCATCGCACAGGCAGACACACGGACAGACGGAAAAACATAGGTAGAGGCATCGTCGTCGACACCCATTTCTTGACAAGGTCTCTTTTGTCACCGCAGGCAGACACGCAGCAACAACAATAGAACGTCACCAAAGTGTATACGCTCGAGACTCCTTTACGATAGTCCACAGCTCACCTAATGCAACTCAGGCCGAAATGAAACGATGTCTTGTCAAAACGACTGCCTTCTCCATCTAGGACTAAATTGAAGTAATTTCGGAAACAGTTTCACTTTTACCAGCAAAGCAGTAAAAATAATAATTAGAACCATCACAATATTGTTCTAAGACTAACTAACCACAACAAAGGATATTCCAAGAGAGAAAACAGAAGGGGCCACTTAGTAATGATTAGAAAACTGGGAATTGACGTACTACAAGGGCGCTCCCACACACGACATCCTGCACATAGAAACAGTATATTAGGAAAGAGGATGAGAAGGCAAAGAAGAAATAGCGAAGTGAAGTAGGCATGAAAACTGAAAGAAGGAACGTGGGCACGAAAGAGAGAGGTCTTGAAAGCCATTCTATGGCTGAGGTGACCTAAAAGAATCTCCCTAAAAGCGCCAGTCCCCGAGACATAGAATGGCCAAACTAAATTAACCCTAAGCCTATTGCTATCTTAAAATATCAAAAGTGAAGTTACACTCCACCAGATGACAATTATACGAAGGCAGCACCAGACGTACTACTGCGAAGCACAACCCACACGAAACCTTGCAAGATATGTGCATGAAGCCTGCATGAAAAGGAACTGTCGAACCTGGCTGCGGCTAGAGATCCACTAAGTTCCTTTTAGGTAATGCAGACTGACTGAATTTTCGGCGCAACTATATTACAATGGAATAATGGCACGAACAGCTTCTCTGTGAACTACAATGAATAATTTTCATCACACAGTAATTTGCACTTTGTAGTCACTGAGCCTCGAAATTCATTTATTTTATGATTGTACACCATACAATGAAAGTTCTTTCATTGATTTGAGCTCGTATTAGCAGTACGCGCGTTATTCACAAACGTGATTCAACAAAAAAAAATTTCCTCGTTTGTTCCCATTGATTTACTGTTTGATGCTGAAGATGAAACTGTTCACAGACATAGAATTACCTCCATCTACAGATTAAATTAGTCATTACTTCAAGCCTCCCTATCCGCAGCAACAAATGCGATCCAAAGAGAGGAAGAAGGAAGGCACCATATAGTATGGAAATAAGGGAACGCGGAATCTATGCAGAAAGGGCATAGAAACAGCAAGTCGAGAAAGAAGATTATGAAACAAGATCAAAGTCGAGAAAGAAAGTAGTAGGTGCTGATAAACAGGACAGCAGGGAACCAGAAAAAAAGATGGTCCTTAGCACAACATTATAATTATCACTATTATTATTATTATTATAATTATTACACAAGAAAGTTTTATCCTCCCTTTACTACGACAAAGATGCTCGAAGAGAGGAAGGATGACGGCACCATTTAGTATGGAGTTGAGGGAACGCGGAATCTATCCACAAATGCATAGAAACAGTAAGCTAGAAAAAAGTTCATGAAACAAAGTTGAAGAAGAAAGTAGTAGGTGCTGAAAAACAGGACAGCAGTGAACCAAAAAAAAGATTGTCCGTAACAAAACAAAAACCTATTCTATTTCAACAAAAAGAAAGCCTGCCTAACATTTAGCTTGGGCCCTCACGTAGTCCACCTGGGAGCGCTAATTCCCATAGATACAAACAAGAGTTGTATCCCCCTGAGGAGACCATCTTTAAACTAATTACTCCATGAACAGTGATACATGACCTAAGCACCAATAACGCCAGCGATTTGAACAACAAAAGGAACCTTTAAAGTGAACAATTAAAAACCGTGAGTTGTCTAGCGCTGTTTGCAGGAATGACAGGTTAATTTAAATACTAATTTCGCATGAACAATCGTGAATCTCGCTAAAGTTCAATAACAAATTTCATGAAGACAAAGGAAACCAATATCAACGAAGAAATTTACAGGAGCAACTCCTAAGGATCAGCTGTTCGAAGACACGCTAATAAACAAAACTGCACTACAGTCTTCACCTCGATATGAAGACATAAGCAAAGCATGGCTCCCTAGACGCAGTTGGCTCTGCGGAGGAGTACAAGGGACGCTTAGAAGAAGTGCGAAATGCCGAGAGGCTCACTAGTGAAGACTTCATTAGCGTCCCCTTAAACGGGAAGCTATCAAGGTCCTCCAGAGGATTGTAATGTTACCAGCGGGCAAAAACTGATCGGAACTGCTAAGATCTGTGATCATGTGACACCTGTCCGCAAAATATGAAAACGGGAATATTTGTGAATTCTTTCAAGTCAAAAATTCATACATGGTCAGGACTGAACATAGAGCAAATAGCAAAATTAAGCAGGAGCTATTCGAATGTGATGTCCCCGATGCCCGCCATATCAGCGATAAATTTAGAAAACAACAAAGGATTTAATACGACGTTCAAAATTAAAGAACACGTCAACGATACTTATGCAAAACGCTTTTTCACGCTCCAAGTAGTGAACTAACCCTGGACTAGCCCTGAAACAAGACAGCATGGGCATTTTGAACACGTTCACGATGAGTGTGTTAAAATGAAGTGTTAAACGTTAGGCCATGCAGAGCATGAAGTTGGGAGGTAGCAATCCATCAGTCTAGGAGGCGGCCGACACTGGCCAGGCGTCGGCCATCCATCACAAGTGAAGAGTCGCAGGCAACCCACGCAGACCCGCCCACAACTGAGCGCTACTGCGTCGTAGCTGGCGCTGGAACACGGCATCCGGCCACGCGTTACGAATCCAACTTTCGATCGAATATCAAAGCTTTTGCTTAACATGCTGCTTGAGAGACAACCCATCGATGGGTCGCTTGAAAAATTGTAACAACCTTTTAAAATTAATGATGCTAAGTGGGCCCAGTTATGATTGGTGTTAATAAATGTGCTAACAACTTTTGCCTTTAAATTTGAGTTGAATATTGAACTTCAGTTCAACCCATCGCAGTCAACGTATTAACATAAATACCAGGCTATTGAAATGAGAAACAAGTACAGAGACTTGAAAAATCAATTGGCAATTCAAGTTCAAGAAGTGTAAGGGAAAATTACAATATTTTTATTATTACATTAGTTGAAGACTCCCTAGCCACTAAAAGATGTCAAGAGGACGAAAAGAAAGGATCATTTAGTATGGACTGCAGAAAATAGGGAAGTTATACACAAGGTGTGTTTCCACACAAAATATCCTGCGCTTAGAAACGGCAAGTCAGTAAGGAAAGGTACGACAAAGAAGAGATAACGAAGAAGGCATGAAAACAGGAAAAGCAAAGCGGCACGAAAGTCCATCAGCAGCTGAGGTAACCGGACAATATCTGCCCAGAAGGCGTCAGTTCCTATACCATAGGATAGACAAGCCGAACTAACGTATGCCTATTGCCTATCCTAGGTCTTCTGAGGGAGACGTAGGCTGATTACTTGCACCAAGAACTAATGATTAAATATGGACGTAATCGAAGGATCTGCCAGTGCATAATAAATGAAACGCAAAACCGTAAAAGAGCCTTATCCTTTGATCGGGAGTTTCGAATTAAATATAAAGAACACTTAAAATAAAATAGATTCAACTCAATCGTCTGTTTAGGATACATCAACCAACATTTTAAATTTTCACTGAATATATGAGTGTCCTACACTGCTATGATAATTAGCAATGAGCTAAAAAAATTAAGGTACAGATGAGAACGCATTTTTTTTTAAAGATCTTTACAAACCTTAACTACCGCTAGCTCCGGGAACAACAATGACTCATGAACATTAAAGAAGAGCCGCTAAATTCAACTTGAGAATGAAAAGTTTAATTGAAAAATGACTACGTGTCAAAGAAAATCACCGTCTCCCAAGACCAGCACTAAAATCAGTTTTAAGTCCGTAGGTAGCAGCCGTGGTAGAAGCTAAGTAGGCAGAGGAAGATATTCCAATGAATTAATTAGTCCTGAGTCTCTTCAAGAAGCAATCCGTTCGTTGTTTTATGAAGAGAAAATCTCGATGTTTAGTAAGGCGCACGAGAATCTCACAGCCAGGAAGGAAGCGGTCAGAAGTTTACTGTTTGCTTCCAGCCAAGAGCCCCGGCAAGGTTACGGGGACTGTGTGGGTTGTGACGCAGAAATGTCGGCACTGAATGTGTGACCTAGTGAGCTAGCAAGACACAATTTAAACAAATCGATTTTACGATTTCGATGCGATGCTTTATATCATAGCCACCGCATTTGCTCAAGTAAACAGTAGAATCTCGGCAACAAGCGTTTGAAAAAGGTGAAAAAATAATCAACAAAATGTTAACCATTCGGTAAACATGGAAGTAATTGCTACACAAGAAGCCTGGAAGCACCATCTTTACGAGAAATACAAGAAGAATAACAAACTCAAGATTCGTAGCTATAATTCAGCACCTAAAACGCACTCTAACAGATGTACCCTAACCCACTGTCTGGCAAGTACCCAGATTAAGACGCAGAGAAAAACTAAATTTCTCAGTGCTGTAAAAAAATACAGAAAACTTGGAAAAAAATCGCGCAAAAGAATTGTCAAAATTAGAGACCCCAAAGATTCACGGCCAGAAACTTTGCGTAGTCAAATATTTAATGCAATATCATCTTGTGAATCAAAAGACAACTTATTTCATCACGTTACCGAGCTCACACGTTTAACTCTGGAAAATCCCACTTAACTATATTTTAAGTAAAAATTTAAAATATTGTTAGGAGTAATAAGAGTGTTCAAAACTAAGATAAGAGATTTTGATAGAAGGCCGCATGACATCACGAAGTGAATTTTGTATTCGCTCCACAGACTCTCCAAGGTGACCCAAGGACGAAGCCATCATACGTAAGCATCTCGACCTAGGTATAATGACAGGCTTCAATTCCCCACAACCTCACATGAATATAACATTATCATTACCTGCACGTCTCAATTTTTCCAAGACATTGTTGAGCAATTGGAGGACAATCAAACTGCTAGTATTTTAAAAAAACAATATTTTTACAGTACTCTGGGAACAAAATTAAAAACGTAGTCATGAACGGAAAACTATTCATAATACTGTTCAAAATAAAACTATAGTGTAGGACGTGTCATAATAAACTGCTACTAAAGTCAGTTATACAAACAAACGAGCATTCATACTCAACCCAAAGCATGCTGCTACTTGGGAGAGAGACAAGTGTCCCTAAAATCCGCTTTTACTCCAAAATAAACTACGGCAGAGTAAAATTCACTTCTATTTCCTCAATGAGTACAATCTTTGGTTCTTAGTTTCTCAGTTATTGGACTCGAAATGTAGTCTGACAATCTAACGAAAGTAGTCACTTAGATGAAAACCTTCAATGTTTAGTAAATGTCATGCATTCACAATAGCATTCTCATCATTTCATTCAAATAGCTCGAACAAGAGAAGAAAGTTCATCTGCACAAAACACATTAAACCTGAGCGGGAAATTTAACGTAGACTAAGCATAGATGACGCTCTAATAGTAGCCCCTGAAGCCGAGCACGCGGGTAACATGCAATCATTACCAATATATAGGAGGAGCAGTTTTAAGGAAGAGAATTGCAATGAAGTGTCGCCCACACAGCCGTAAACAATATTCAAGCAAAGTAAATACAGGTCCCTGCACAACACACAAGGATAAGCTATAAATATGCGATGTGCCACTCACAGAGCACGTTCATGAGCACAAAATCATACGACAAACGGGAAGTATAGAGCCTAAAGGAATTCCACTGGCGCCTACATTCGGTGAATCATCCGCTCCATGAAACAAGGTTCCATTACCTAAAACCTCAGCACCAGGAATAAATGAAGCAACTTTTAATAGTAATCAGATCTCTTATTTCACTAAGCAGGTAGTAATCTACTTACACAAAGAGACCAGCGTGAGCGTAGTTGTAAACGCACGTTTCAGCATGTCCCAAGAAGCAACAAGAGAGACAAAAGCAAAGAAATAGACGCACACACGCACAGTGTGAGCACTGTATTGACGAGAAAAAATGGAGGCTGACACACATTCAGCTAAACTTAAAATCAGATTTTTGACAGCCATAGAATTTTGTATGATGCAGATTTTTACCAATTTAGTTACTAGTTTCTATCTGTAAACACGTATCTAGGCACTGGATACTAGGTAGACAGCTGGCAAAGAGCCTGAGGTCTATTGAATCCCCGAAGCATAACAACGGCGAGAGGAATGACGACCAAAGAACTTAACGAGGTATGTCGATTATTTTTTCAACCTGCTCTGCGCGGTTATCACGGAGGCCGGAATCAAAGCTACAACCAAAACTTTTTAAAACAAATTCCTATCGGAAAACTAATCAAGATCTCCTCTTCCGGGTGGTTTGTAAAGTAGGTTAATATCCTAACCTCATCGTCAAAGTACGTTTGCGTGTCCAATACAAAAAAAAATGAAAACCGAATTTCAAAGAAAATGGAATTACATCGCGAATGCAACACACGCTTTACGGTCATTTCAAAATGCATTCATGAACTTCGAAATGTATTCATTTTTGAGCTGACTTGATCACGCATAAAATGAACAGGACCGGCACACAGTGAGTGGGTGACTCACACTCAATTATCACCACACTCATCTTCATGCAAATGATGCTTCTGCATAGTCATCGTCTGTCTTCAAGTATAATGGATTCAAATTACCATACCGTCCACATCTCAAGGACAGTAATTGTATTGTTGCACGGCAGCTAATGGTCCTCGTGTCGGACGCTCTATAATAATCTTAGTCTCTTTTGTGTCAAGCATACTATTTCCGAAAGTGTAAACACTCTTCAGCTATGGTAACAATAACTAAAAAACAGAGTGCCCACATTCAATCGAGAAGAAAATAATTTACATCCTTCTGAGCTAATTAAACTCTAGGCATGTTGAGTTGTTAGCATCGACGGACTCCACTAAATATCTTCGCACCATGGTGACGTATATTGATATAGTTCAAAACAACGACTTCATCCTCAGACATTATGTCAATTCATCGCTCGCTTTTTGATTACGAGGTTGCCAGCATGGGGGCCTGCCAGTGGTCGTCACTGCCATAAAGTGAATGGCTCACCAATGGTTACAAAATGCATTTTTATTTATAGTTGAACGAAATCAAGTGATGACACTGTTCAATTGATTTTTCGTCTACATGAAAGTTCAATTCTAAAATTGAGTTTAATTGGAGTTCAACTTCAAACTTCATCAAACTTCAACAAGCTTCATTTAACGTCAACGCACCGTAACCAAAAAGCATTTGTTGACATGTCAAAATTATTAATCAAGTAGACTTACTATTTGGCTGCTACAAATTTTCATACCAATCCTACAATTTCAATATCGTTGATAGTGAAGAAGCTTACGCAATGCTGAACAAATGAGAGCATGCAGAGGAAAACTGAACTTCGATCACGGATATCAGTGTGGGTTTCACTTATAATAAATAAATAGCAAAAACAACACTGCAAAAGCAGGGCATTGCCTGACCTCGCATCGCTCACAAACAAGTAGGTAAAAATTATGACTAACATCAGCATAACCATGCACAGCAGTCAGATCAAATTAGGCTAGGATACATTATCAAGGTGTCGATTCTATCATGCATTGCATCTCAGCTTCCCACGCAAGGTCCCCAGTCAGGCGTCTCCCGACGAGTTTTTGCCTGAGCAATTAAAATCGAATAGCATCAGCAAAGGACTTCC
This sequence comes from Platorchestia sp. MABIK, assembly GCA_014220935.1. Classification (NCBI taxonomy): domain Eukaryota; kingdom Metazoa; phylum Arthropoda; class Malacostraca; order Amphipoda; family Talitridae; genus Platorchestia; species Platorchestia sp. MABIK. The sequence goes on from JACJUY010000066.1 coordinate 330,607, forward strand.
TCGGTGCCTTTAAAAGGCGATTCGAGCGTTGGTAGAGGCGACCATATCGGACACATCGTCGCCGAACATGCCTTACTCGGCCCAGCCATCGGTATTGTGCGTGGCGCCTCCCATTTCTGGTAGAGTTGCAAGCAGGGCCCTGCTCTGGCCAGTGGATCGTATCGGCTCGTGGCATCTCCTACCGACACGCCCGCATATGCTCGCTGCATGAACACCGAGATAAGTATTCATGCTAACATGAAACTTTCAAGAAGCCAATTAGACGAAATTTAACATTAATATTTTAACACAAAAAGCGATGATACTCATAAACCAGTTGGTTTAGTTTCATAAGTAGCCTAGCATTTTGGATGAGCCTGAAGACCCATATGTCATTTTTTTGCATCCTCCTGTTATAAAAGCTTAGCTAAAATTTTCTCGTATCATTCATGATTTTAGACATACGACCACAAACAACCTGATACGGCCTGAGGTCTTACGTTTGACTCAAAGTGCGCCAACGCAGCAACTCGCAAAGTTAAAAGCACAAGTACATGAGCAAGCAGCGAGTGTCTGAGACCATGCACTAGAAAGTGCTACAGGAAAGCCACGAGAGAAGTACAGAGGCTGCGGTTGATTAACCAAAAAAGCGTCTTCCAATGAGAGATGCAGCGCGTGCCGACATGGAGGCTGGCGTCACACAACACAAAACTTCGCCAGCTGAGGCGGTCCGTTACAGCAGCAACAGTGTTCTCGCGCTGGACCTCGGCCAGTAATTTCCGTGAGTGAAAACAAGAATTGTACGCGTATACCATAGCCGAATTTCAACAAGCCTGCATTCAACATTATGGTTAATAACGAGCAGACATGTGATGAGATTTCACTAGACCCAACTCTTTTGCCTACAAGTGCACGGTTTGGTCAAGCAATGTGTGAATCCTTGAATTTCTCCTTAAATTGGCACTGCAACTATTAAGCCTAGAAGAAAAGTACACATTCTTTTTGTATGAACAATTAAAGAACAATGTACAACACCGACTTAACATAAAAAACAGCAAATACGACGTGCAAAAAAAAAACAAATAATGAACCACGAGGAAAAATTAATTACGTCCGATAGAAACAGAATTCGGCCAATGTTGCGAGGAACAATTTCTAAATTCTCATGCGCACAACTATCGAAAGATGGTCAGGTGATTGGAAGAAAAGGAAAAAGAAATTCTATGAGGAGCAAATAAAACAAACCGAGGAACGACGAAAGCACCATTTAGGATCGAGGGCGTTTAAAGGAAGTAAGTAAAGAAAGACGGCTATGAAACAAAATAAAAGCTGAAAAAGAAAGTCAGAGGTGCTGGAAAACAGGACACCAGTGAACCAAAAAAAAAGTCCTTAATAAAACAAGACACGTTTTATTTCAACAGAAAAAGAGCGACCTAACCCTCAGCTCGGAACCTTACATTTCCCCCTGGGAGTGCAAATTCCCATAGATACAATACTGTATCCTCCTGTAAGAAGAAGTGAAAGAGACACAAGAAAAACGTAAACTGAAAGAATGGCACACAAATGGTCATTAATTAAGAAACGGTAGCTCGAGCTTCATGATGAAGAACTTAGCTTTCCATCATCCATAAATACACAATACTTAATTTTTTGGTAAACAATGTACAATTTCGAATGAATTAAGAATGCTATAAATTTACAGCGACAAGTAATCTTCGCACCACCATCTCCTCGGACGCCACAAATAAGGACCATATGAAGGCTCTAGAAACAAATTTAACCCTCGTTTAATACACCATCTTGCAATGCCTAAAAAATAAGATCAAAACGCAAGGGATCAAATTCTATAATTCTTCAAAAGAATCGTGCGAGCTTGTTTCATCTCCCGATCTAAAAAATGCACATACGAGATTCAAAAAATAGTGCAATATCCTTTTTTACTCGAGCTCAGCACGCACAATCGGTGGAGGAAAACACGGATAAATTGCATGGTAACACGGTAGTCAAAAAAGTCCCTCCTTATTTTTCCAACGCACACATACAAAGCAGTTAACCGTTCAATATCCGCAGCAAAACCGTACACTGTTCGTTCACCGTAACAGCACGTCTTGATTGAAAAACAAATGCGCTACGGCGAATAGGAAGTGATCGTCAGCACGCCTAGGTTACAACCACTAGTAGGCTTTGCTTCCTCACTGTTCCTTTGTTGAAGACTCATTTTTAGCTGTTAGTGAACTATGCCCTTTCACCAACGATCGGTTTTCAATTTAGAGAGAAATATTAAACGCACAGAATGGCTTTTAATGGAGAATTATTCTTCAATGTGAGCCGAAGAATACAACGCTATTGCAACCATTCATGAAAAATCAGTGGACTATTTTCCTCCAGTACCGCCAAAATAAGAAGTTGAAAACGTGCTGGAACAAAGTTCCGTTCAATTTAGCGGCAAACTGTAAAAACATATCAAAACCAGTTAAACTTTTCCCAGAACGAATTTTAAAATTTGATTTTAACACCGATTAAACTGGAATCAAGTAGAATGCCTGATCTAGAACAGTAATTCGTTACGATTTTCTCTCCTAAGCACTACGATGAAACCAATGCAGAGCAAATTAGCCACGCTCCAAAGTGAACCAAGTACACTCACAACGACTGCATGTGCGTAAGAAGAATCATGGGTACACCGTAATTGTACGGACGTGTGCAAGCTGTGTACCATTTTAACGCTAATGATGCGTCGTTATATCTCCAATAATCGAGCAAGTGATTGGAGGCTCAATTTACCACGCATTTTACTGAGAGAGACTCGAGAATAACGTTTTCTTTCGCAAGTTCGCCTTGTACAAAATCAATTATTTAATATACGTTCACCCAAATTATTATCATTTGAGACTGTCCAACTATAAGTTTGCATCAAAGGACGATATTAGAAGCGTTCTGTACTCAAGAAACACCCTATCAATCACAAGTGAATCATTCGGAATTATTTTAAAGGGCTTGTTGTTCAATTTTGAAGAGAAAACACATATGCACAAATATCATGCGTATAAAGCACTGTTATATGTCAAACATTTCATCACGCATAGAACTAATTTCCAAACTTCGATCACTTCCACGCAAAACAGCGTAAACGATAGAAATCAGACAACTTTCGTTATGTGACAAGGAACTTATGTCACGTAAATGACACCATGTGACCCAGGCTGCGCTGTACCAACTCATTGACATTTTCCAAGACCAGCTCTCAACAAACGTGACTTGACGCTCAAGCTCTAAACTTTTGAATCGCTTGGATTTCATAACAAACACACCTGAAACGCCAGTGAAATTTGAAATCAAACGATTCCAAGCGCTTTACCGTGTCTTACTAAAGAAAAAAGAAGGGCATCGCTTTAAAATTCTACCAGAGAATGTGGACGTCTAGTCGACCGGATAGCGAAGTCGGTGGGAGGGCAAGGAAGCGCTCAAATTTTCTCAAAAATGTTCACTTTCAAACATCGTTTCCTGGGAGTTTTTTTAGATAAAATCTGGAATCTAATCGATGCATATTAATTCCATTTCACCCAACACACTATCCAAAAATGTAATTGAACCCATAAAATCTGTCTAACACTGCAGGAAGACAAAACACAATCATCATAAGTAAATTTTACTTCACTTTTACCAGTTTTTGGTAACCATTACTTCAGATTTAATAATCAGTCATTATAAACAAGCATATTTTGATGTCAATTTCAATTTTACATCGTCGTTCTTTACATCAATACGCACAATTTTATCATTTCATTCACTCTAATGTGGTCAACAGAATATGATTATTGATTGATCATAAGAAAGTTTAAGCCTCCTTTTACCAGAACTAAGATGTTCAAAGAAAAGAAGGATGAAGGCACCATTTAGTATGGAGTTAAGGGAACGCGGAATCTACGCAAAAAGCGCATGAAAAGAGTAAGTTAAGAAAGAAGTTCATGAAACGAAATAAAAAAAGAAGAAGAAAGTAGGAGGTGCTGAAAAACAGGACAGCAGTGAACTGAGAAAAGATGGTTCGTAAAAAACAAAAAGCCTATTATATTTCAACAAAAAGAAGGCCTACCTAATCTTTAGCTCGGGACCTCACACAATCACTTTGGGAGCGCTAATTTCCATAGATGCTGTAAAATAGTTGTATCTCTCTGGAGGGGAACATCAGAATATAGTATATTCTTATGTTCGTACCAGATTTCTTAGAAGTTTAGTTCAAGTCTCCCTTATCAGATTCGTAGCATCGTTTTTTTTTTATTTTAATTAAGCCAACAATCAAAGAGCAGGATTCATTTACTCCGTCATTCAACAATACACTTTTTATGAATTTCACCACTTCGAATATTTGTAAGCTTTGAAGCATATCATTCCTGGTGCATGGAAGCAGGAGCAACGGAACAGTCATTGATATCAAAATTAGAACCTAGATAACTAGGTGAGAGCGCTGACGCCTTAACCTACACGAGTTCGTTGTGATACCAATACACACAATTACGCTATGAAATGCCCCATGCAACTTCATGTCATTACAGCCAACTTTCTCTACTTGCCTCACAAAGAATACCAGCATGAAGGACACGTAAAGATAAACGGTGTCATTCAAGAATTGTTTAATTGAAAGCACGGAGTTGAATGTCGAATCGGAAGCCTGGATGAATCGCATTACGCAACGAAGCGCATTGTGTTCCCTATAATCCGATCGCAGTTTCGATAAGCTCAAGTGAAAGTTCAAGGGCAAGAATAGTCGCTGCTATAAAGAATCGGCGAGTTATCATTAAACGGAGCTGCACAGTACCAATGAAAATAGAAATAAATCAACACTTACAAGTGCAATGGGTTGCTCCTTCAAGCTTCTCTTACGTTTAAAAAAAACACTCCATGTAACACGCACGACGAAACTTGAATTAATTATTTCTAAAAATCCATTCCGAAAAAAATGGGAACTCATAATAACTATTCAGGAAGCTTTTGGCTGTAAGACAAACTGAATGAACTTAGATTAGATTAGATGTTTGCTTAAGCTACTCATGCTGAATGCAGTAACATGTGCGGTTAAAGTGAAGATAACTGCCCAATATTAATCAATCGTGAATAGAAATGAATGATATCAAACATAGATTAAAATCAGTCACAAACATTCAGAAACGAAAAGGAGATTAGAATTTCAATTTAAAAGTAAGTACCCCTCCTAGTAAAGAATGCAGCCACAGCACTAGCAAAAAGCGAAAGATTTGTCCATTTACAGGGAACGAGAGAAAGGAGAAATATCAGGTCTTAGTTTACATAATTACGGATCAGAAAACTTCTAACTGACGTCGAATCCTTGGCAGCGAGCCGTTGTGCAAGTCCTTGAAACAGCAAGCGAATGTTGAGGCAGCAATTGAGACGGTCAGAGGTCGGCGGGAGTGAGCGTTCGTTCAAACATGGCCTGTCTCTCGAGACATGGGAAGGCCGAATTTTTAGCCCAAGACGTATGCAAATGTGAGGGTCTCGTTCGCATGCCCCGCTTGCATTCAAAGAAGAGGGAGTGTTCGTGAGGTATTAGGCGGGCAGCACCAGCTCGCATTGCGCAACAGTGGGCAGTAATGACCACGCTCAGCTCCAACCTCCAAGCCACAACTCCACCCTCCGTAAAGCATGAAAACCTTACTAGTATCTCATAACTCATCGCAGTAGTACAGGTCGCAGTTATGGTTGTACACTGGAACATATCTCAACATAAATTACCTAGAGTTCAAGTTCACTTCAGCAATACGTATATATCAGTCAAAATTGGAGAGGCCATCTCACGAGGAAAATCAGTGAGTTATGTCGTTAATTAATGCACTTGATATTTCCAGGTAATCCTTGTACTCAGCGAGGACAAAACGAGTTTCTAACGACTCCTCACAATCAGAAAATAAAATAATAAGCACTTTACATCCCCGCTTCGTGTTATTAACTTGATTTATGAATGAAGCAAAATTGAACATCTCACAAACCTCAATCCATTACATTTTAACACGATTTATGTAGTTGCAGTAATCATAGAAATTGCAGCGCTGATAATTGAATAACAAGAAAAAAAATTTCAATCTTTAGGCAAAATTATTTCAGAAGCAAATCAGATTTTTCGCGCAGATTATGTCGTTCTCATATCTCAAAATAAAATACTAAAATCTCAATTTTCCATGATCCTACTTTTAGTCACAAAACCTCTAATAGAGTCCTTAAGTAAAGAAAATATACGAAATAAGTTCGACCATGAACTTAAACTGTCTAATTTAGTCATCTATTTTGCCTTATTTTGAGCAACTGTAAAATGACGGAGCATTAGAAATTAATACAATATCAGAAACAACAAATCTTCAAAACCACATTGAAGCATGATAGAAAATTACGTAAGATTTTTAAATATTCATAAAAAAATTAAAGCGTTCCTGTCAAACGAAGGACACACACACGCACCAACGTGAGTTCTACACACGCAGGCAAAAACCACATCGCAGTACTCCAACAGGACGTATTGCGTAAGTGCTTTCCGTCGCTGGCTAAAATGAGAGGCTTTCCATTCACAACACACCGGAGAAGTTGTACGCGGCGTCTCGTTTTAAATTGCTGTCATCAGTCAAATCTTCACGTGACGTGTAATCACCGGCGGCAAGAATTAGGTTGCTCATAAAATGATATGCTCAAAAAATGATACATTGACACTAAAGATTGTAAATCCTCCGCGGGACATGAAATAATAGGCGAGGTGCCACGGCACGGAACGGGCAGTTTCTCCACGACAGAAATTAACCCACATTCGTCCTACTTCAGGGGGTAGACCGTGAAAATGGCATTCCCACGACGCTGCAATCAGCTCAGTGATGTGAATGAAAGGAGTCAGCGTCTTGTCTAGTAAGACCTAACAAATTAGAAATAACGTACCCCAGTAATATTCAAGCAGGTATTTAAAGAAGCAGCTAAATCGGAATTTTAATTATCTTATGGGCAGTGCTATACGAGCTTGATCGACACGCCCGAGACTAGGTCAGTGTAAATAAAAATGAGATCGATCATAAAGTGATAACAACCGATCGTCAAATCCCACTACAAGCATGATCAGTGATGATAAAAACAAATCGTCCCATTTTCAAGGAGCAAATGATAAAACAAAATCAACGATCATGAGTATCTTTAATCACCCTGAAAAAATTTTGGGAGAATTAATTCCTGCAAGAGTGAACATTAAGAGAGGTGCTTAAATTAAAAATGTGCAATGTGGACGTAGGGACGAGGAGTCAATAAAAGATTGAGAAGAGTGTTGAGGGACAGATATGCAGGAAGATAGTGGAGACATAGCGATATGGATGAGTCTACAGGAGGCCAACTGCTTGCCTTAAGACGAGAGCTAGTCATGCAGTGACAATGAAATGAGCTGATAATGGCGCGATACTGAGCAAATGAAAGCTCAGTTTATAAGACCCTACAATACAATCACACTAAAGCCACTTGATAAGAGATTAATTGAAAAAGAATTAGAGTTAACACTTCAAGAAAATTAAATAGCCTAATAATTTGGCACAAGTGTCTTAATCAACGCAGAGTAGTTTCGAGGAATAACGAAGTGAAAATTGCGAAAACTTATCAAATTGATCAAATCACAAACACTGAAAGCCAATCCTGCACTACACAGATTCCTCTTTCAAACAAAGTACCGAACAGAGAATGTAAAGCAGTACCTGTACTTTTGTTATGAAAGTTAGAATTAATTTGATTAATTTGTGGCAAAAACTATTAGGATAGTAATAAGAATGTACAATCATTTCCCTCGTAGCAAATCCATAAGTGTACTGTCATTTAATCATTGAGCAAGTAACAAATTTTTGCCGCAAGAACGAAGGGGGATCTCGCCAATATCGTCAGCAAAACATGACGTCAAACTATGCCGGCTACGCTGACAAGCTGCCTTTCAAAACCAGGTAAAGAGAACAAAATTAAAGCATCGGGGCTGAGTCCCCCTCCCCTCGGACATTCACTAACTTTCCAGCGTACCTTCGAGTACACAGAGAATAATAAAGAGACTAAAGTATAAACTATTTTTATCTGCGCTCAACTGGACAGAAGCATTGAAGTTTAGAGAAACAAAACCGTGCCACTTTTATGATAAAAGAACTCACATTGCGGACCTTCTGAATTTCAATAGACCTATCCTAGATGGCGAAAGAAAATGTGCTGACTGCATACGATAAGTAAATTCATACGATGAGAAAAGACATTCAATAAAATTTAGCAGTCAATGAGGAAAGATCAGAATCAATTTTCAAGCAGTGATAGTGTTGAGAAAGTAATGGCGCTGAGGCAAGAAGGATCATAATTAGGAAAGGTCTTAACAATACAAAATAATTTGAATTGTAATCTTGGATATTTAAGATTTAAAAAAAAAACAGAAGCCCAGGAGTACAAAACAGAATAGTTTTTTGGACAGACAACAGCATTTACATCATAATAGATGAATAAATTATTCTATGAAACCTAAACGATCAGAGAACCAGTAAACGAGTCTCGTAAGACGAGACTAGAGCTTAGCGCAATCCAAGTCACTAAGAAGTGTAAAAGTTGGGCAAGGTCTCACTCAGTCCGATGATATCTTCTTATTTTCAAAAGAACTCGATAAAAAGGATACGAAAGCTGAACATTGCAATAACTACCTCATTTCTTACTGCATTTCTAACACGAAAGAGACAAGTATATATGTCGCATGTGAAAGGTCCAATTTTGAGCAGTGACACATGGGATTCCCAAACATATGATTATAACTAAAGGTACGCAATACTATAAGTAAGCGCACATACGTATTTTCCTTATCACAAGTGATGATACATTGAATTTGGAACTATAGCGGACATGTTTGGGTCATCACAGAGAAACTGACTGCGGACAAAAAACAGAATCTGTTCGGGCCAGATCTCCTGAAGCGAGGATAAGGCAAAATTCGTTTCACCTCTTCATAGATCTTGCCAACACATCCACTGATGGCCTGCGAAATACAAACGAAAGAAGCGTGGGGCGGGGGTATGACAGGCAGCGAAGCAGAACACTGCTGCTGCTGCTTCAGGGTAGAGACCGCATGTGTGTAGTAGACGCGCGGGTCTGAGCCCCAATCGTGCATGCCGACCAGAACAGGCCCGTAGAACGATAATTAAACTCCAAGGTTGCGGAACAAGTTCACAGCGCACTCCAGTAGATCTGGCAGTTCTTCCTCTTCTGCTCCTCAGGGTTGCATGCCAAACGTGCGCGACAGAGACGAGTTCATAGGTATCACCGTTTATAACATGAATGATACCCGCGGAAGTGGCTTTTGGAACTCTAACAGATGAATTGAAACGCTACGACACTTGTGTCTGCTCGTAGCTCCACTGTAAAACTTGTGAGAGCGATAACTATTCTAGGAACTATGAGCTCGAATAAATACACAAAAATACGACGGCTAGTAAGAACAGTATCCCGTTTTCGAACACATGAAGTGTTTGATATAAAATGATAAAATTTTTAGTTAATAATATGAAGAAGTTCGAAGTAATAACTGAATAACGAATTATAATTTCCAAGAAATAAACAAACTTGTAAATGAGCAATTACGTGAGCACAACGCTTTCAAAACAAAAACTTCAAAAATCCCAAAACCGCATTCAGGAGAAAAACTACCAGTACTGAATTCTATGGGTTAATTATGATAATACAATAGGTAAAATAGGACCATGGAAGTCATTACCCACAGTTGAACGGAGTCAGGGAATGCTCTTTGAGGATAACACTCCGTTAAAATCGTAAGAGTATGCCAGCCAACCAACAACAGATGGAAAAGCTAATATGAATCAAATGAAGGTACGAAGACAAAATACCAGACAAATCTAAAAGGTTATGAATCATAAGACGCCAACGAGAAATGAAAAAGGTAACAAAGATCAAATGACGGTACGAGGACAAAATATCAGAGACAAAACTAGAAGGTAATGAATCATACGATAACGTAACGTGAACGGCAGATGAAGGGCGGCTAATCGCACCCACTCCCCGACGCGACGAATATCAGGCGCAACGATGGGGTGGGGATGTCGCGCAGTGATGACAAGTCAAGCGGAAATAAAATGAAGAATTGGTGCGCTGTGCACAGTCTAGAGTAACAGTTTTTTTTGGAGATGCCGTGAGCAACTGAATTTGTGACACGTGATCTTTCAGTACGAAAATGAAAAAGAACTTCCAGCGCACTCGTAATAAAGTTTTAAAAACAAAAACTCATAATTTAACAGCGTTTTTACTATTCTAAGTTCCCAAATATGAATATTAAAATAACATTTGACTGTGAAAGGTAAAACTATGGACATATATTTTCCGCATACCACCCATCAATGTCTACACCAGCGCAGAGCACAAACGATCTTCGTTAAAACATTGCCCAACTCAAACTTGAAAGAATTTTAAAACTCACATATTTTTGCTTACTAATGAACTAGAAAATATTATACTGTAATGAGTTGAACTATGAAATATCTTGAACTTTTTTAGACGAGCAACCTTGCAATAATTCGTTAAAAAGTATTTGAGAATTAAAAAGTATTAAAAACGTTTAAATTGAGCTGGATGAGTTGATTGATTATAAGTTAGTTGCAGCCTCTCTTACCCCAAGAAAGATGTTCAAAGAGAGGAAGGATTAAGGCACTATTTAGTAAGGAGTCAGGGGAACGCGGAATCTTTGCACAAGGTGTGTTCTCGCAAAGGATCCCTTGCGTTACAATCTTAATACGCACAAATCGGAGAAACTGTGCACAGGCGTTAGCGGAAAATTAACACATAAAATTAAGAAATAGATCATGTTAACACCACCAAGCTACAAGAACCTATCAAAAAAAATTTTTTACCTATTGAAAATTGCATATTATGTTACCGTGAATGAGCTTTGTTCTCCTGTTCATCCGATTTCACCAATAAAGAAATAGGCGCTGCATTAGAAAGTTGAGTTTTCAAGTAAACTTAAAGCAAGCTCCATCAGCACTAACAAACGGCAATCATCGCGGCTGATAAGAAGAATCGATAATGAAACATATTCCACATTTCAATCAGTCGATCAGATTAGAAAAATTTCGATTCATGCTTGCTTCTGCTAACTCGCCTCCCACACGTGAGGGAGCACGGCAATCCGGCACCACGCAAGTTGAGTCGGCGTCCACACCAAACATATCACATCGGACACCGCAAATGCAGGGGCCGAATAATCGATACGAGGGAAAGCGAGCCAAAAGTGACGGCCTTCCTCGCATAGCCCGCGGCGGCGCCCGGCCAGCCAGCCACAGAGCGCCACTTTCTCCTCAATTGCCGCCTCGCTCTCCAGCCGCCGCACGGACCCGCGCTGCTCCTTCACTGCGTCCATCCGTCTCTCTTTCCATCCATCCATCCATTCATTGAGCTATCCATCCATAAATCTGCACGTGAACCATTCATCTATGCAACCGAGTCACCAGCCCTTTCATTAACCCATCTATGCACCCGCACACAAGGCAATAGAGAATGCCGTTACATCCTCTGAACAGCTATAGGCATCAAGTCACTGATATACTGAAGAAGTTTTAAGAGTTTTCAAGGAACCTAAACTTGAAAGTTACTGTTGCCAAAAAGCGTCGTAAAAAAATCTTTATATACAGTATTTGAATAATGCTTGTTTATACTTTACTTATAATTACAAAAAACTATTATTTAACAATACAGACATATTTCTTTTTGTTATGCTATCAAAAACCAAGCCAGTAAATATTTTGTTAGTCGTATGACATCATGTTCAGACACCTTTCGACCATTGCTCGGAAAAGTTACTAACTCAGTTAGGACTTATTTATGAAAGATTAAATTATATGTTCGTTTGGGCATTTCTGACCCTAACAAATGTGTTGGTCAGAGAGCAAGAAGGAAGGCACCATTTAATATGGAATTGAAGAGAACAGGGAATCTATGTACAAGGTGTGTCCCCACACCCCCCATATAAAATGACAGGATTTAAACCAGTGTACGGAACAACGTAAAAGCTGAATACAAAAGTAAAAAGTAGTGTTAAAGCAGTGCAGTGTACAGAAGTAAAAGCAATACACAAGCAGTGAACCGCAAAATATAGTTCGTAACAGAACAAAATTAACTTCATTTAAACACAAGGAAGGCTCACCTAACTTACAGCTTGGGACCTCACATCTTATTCATGAAATCTGAACAGCTTAATTTAAACAGAAAAACATTCAACGCAAAATACGAACGTAGTGAAAAATCAATACGAAAATTAAATCAGTACACCGCTATTCTAGGCATCAGCAGAAGGGTTGACAAATTCAATAATACCGATTTTTTTCCACAAGAACCGAAACAGACACTTGCGCTACCTGGGTTGTCCAGCTTATAATAGAAATTTACAACACTTGACTCCTCTTTCATCTATGAACCAATACGTGCCAGCGTACCTAGACACTCCCCTTTCCTTAGCTGCTACGGTGCACCCAACTGAAAAGCGCCACTTTTACAAAGGTCCCAACCGCCATGGTATCACACAACAACGCAAGGCATTTTCCATGAATGTTCACGAAAATTTTCAATAGAAATGCCGTTTCAAATAATTTTGAACTGATGTCTAAGCGAAGCACTATGAAAATATTGATCCGTTGACTGCTACCAGCACCCTTCTGATGCAGCAGAGACTGGCAAACAAAAATGCATGAGTACCGAATATGTGAGTACCACCGACATCGATTTGGATAGCTCGTCATGTCCTCACCACTAATGACCGAAGAAAATAAATTACCGATTCAATCACTAATTAAAACCGCGGACTTACCAGAATGAACAATTTACATCTATTTCCCCATATATATATCTCTCTCTATATAGTCATTTCTCGCTATATCTCAATCACCAAACAACCCTTTTTGATGGTTCCCACAGCACTTCTCACTTCATTGCACGTGTTGTAATCTACGCTCAAGATTTCATTACTAAATGCCCACCAAGTTCTGTATTAAGTTAAGATTCAGAGTAACAGGTATTTTCAGCCATTGCAAACGCACCACGTGATTTCTTTCATAGCAGTACTTTATGTTGGTTGATAAACACTCAAATAACATCCAATTTTATCGTTAGTTGAACCACAGAAGCTTCCTTAAAATGCAGCCCAAGTGACCGCTATGGTAAGGCAGAGAGAGAAAAAGCTTCGCTTCTCCTCAATAGAGGGCTCCCGCACTTGCGCACTTCAGTAATATAATAACCAAAATATAAAGGAGCCCTGGCACCACAAGGGGCGAGGCAGCGCAAGTGCAGGAGCCGTGCAATATCGCCTTCACTAGACCAATTATCGATGCAATTGCTGCCGGCGCCACACGACTCCGTTGGTAGAAAGGCCTTTTTTATTGAAACTAATAACGTCACGGACGGAGGGTGACCTGGCTCATACCTAACAGCGAATGTGTATGTTCAATTTTGCAAGAAGTGTATGAAGTCACGTTTACATTTGAGCTAGAATTGAAATTCACCCTAGTTACTTTTTCGGTGATTTTAAAAAACGCATTCAAAGCAAAATTTAACGATTGACGGCATTAGAACTAACAGGATTCCTATTCGAAATAGCTTTACAGAATAGCAAAAATAAATTCTAAACAGCATAAGAAATTGGTACGAATTGAATGAATTTCTTACGACAGAGCTTAGATAACTAACTTCACGGAAATCGCATAAAAGAATATAAATCATTACAAAATAATACCGAAAATACTTTAGGAACACTTTCTACGAATATTTCAAACGACTTAAATGCATAAAAAAAATTTCAACACACGCCTCATGCATAGGTGATCCATACTAGAGGCGAATAAAGATCGACTGTCGCTGTACCCGATCCGAGCCACCACCTTACATACTTGCGTTACCAAAAAGAAGGAACAAGACGTGTTTGTCCTGAGGAAGAGCAGCGAGCGCACCCACAACAACTGGAGGAGGGTTGGCAGCGACAGCACCAGGATGGCAGAGACTGATAATCCGCGAATATAGAAGTAAAAGGCCCCGAAGGCAGGTGACGCCCAAGTGAGCTTCATTACGGGGAACGCGAAGTTGTCTTTGTGACTGAAGGGAGTGAGGCCCTAGCGACCAACCCTCACATCTTGGCCGGGTAATTAAGAAAGCCTAAAGTGGTGTGCGCAGTCGACAAAAATAGGACCGCGGTGCATGGCTTCACACACAGCCAAGAGTGGTTTGAGAACTTGCAGGTATTCCAGTTAAACTTTTTTGCGAAACGAGAAGACCAGGAATTTTTGCCTTCATGCACCGCTTTACTCGCCTATGCCCAGTACTATCATACCTAACGTATGCTGATTGCACAATACCTTTCGTTTTTCCTGAACGTTTTCAACAAAAGCGCGTATTAAAGAGAAGATTAGATTACATGTTAGTTAAAGCCTCCCTAACTGCAATACAGGCGTTCCATTGAGAGGAAGGAACTATTTATTATGGAGTTAAAGGAACGCGGAATCTATGCACAAGGTGCTTAGAAACAGTGAGTTGAAAAAGAAGAAAAGAAAAGAACGCAACAAGATATAATATAAAGAAGAAAGAAAGAAAGATAAAATATAAAGGAGTAGGTACAGAAAAACAGAACAATAGTGAATAGAAAAAAGATGGTCAGTAGCAAAAAAATTAACTATTTTATTTCAACAAAAGGAAGGCCTACCTAACCTTAAGCTTAAGGCCTCACATATTCCCTCCTAAGAGAGATAATTCCCATTGGTACAACTGTTGTATCCCACTGAGGAGTACTGGAGAGAGGAAGAATGAAAAAGGAAAGGAGGAGGTATACTACGAACTGCAACATTGCATTAGCCAAGCTCATAGCTAAGAATTAAATAACATTGAATAAGGTATACAGCGGCAATGCTATTTCCCTAAAAAACCTTGTAATTCATTGCAGACAACCAAGAAAGGTATTTTTCTATCAACTTCTGTACGGAGAGTGCTACAGTGAATAAATTGTGTACGAAGTCGCAGCTGCAGTTTTATGCAAAAGCTAGGGAGTGCAAGGCATAGCGTAGAGCAAAACATTTTAGCTTTGTGTCCCAGAAAAATGCTAAGGAGACCGAGTTGTAGTCGATGTTTCCTGAAATCTTTATTGTGCATTGAAGATGCATGCACAAAAAAATATAATGTTGGACAGTCCAACTATACATCAGACGCAAGCAATACCTAACCTTTTAGTAAAACACGTACGTTTTAAAACAACACTAAGTGTTCGCATTAGTGTCAGTGGTACGCGCTTCTGACGCAGCACTCATTCCACCAAGTTGGAGGAATATTATTGCTCGTTGGTCATGCCGACTACAAATGCAAAGCGTCGTTTAATGAGAAACTCGGCAATTCCCACGCCCAAACGAAGAACACCAAACAAAACCAAGTACTCAATCATACTTAAAGTGAAGCGAGTCGAAGATTTGCGCACGCGGCCACACCAACCACGAGCAAGTGGATGTTATGCAAAACACAGAGCTCTTATTGCTAGGTACGACCGCGCAGCTCAGAACTGAAGGAATAATCAGATAACTTATTATCGCACGCGAAGCCCTAAAGCTATAGGCTCTGGATTCACAGACGCAGCGGTCGCCCACACCTTCAGCGATAAATAATTCACGAGCAACTCGCGCATCATTCTCCCTCATGTTCACTGGAATCAACAAGGACCATTAAGGGAATGGCCTAACAACAACCGATGGGAAAGCTGGTGCATCTCATCAATTGATAAGCGGTCTTCTCAGTCGTTCACTGGCCCAAGCGTGCGAGCATGGGTACGTTTTGTGATGGATAATACGATTCACATTAGCTTGTGTTAGATTTTATCTGAGTGAACAGCTACACGCCATTCCCAGTAAGCAAGAAACATTGACGTCTGCTGCCTTTTCGAGTTAAAGCTTGAATGAACCAAGAAACGTTTTAAAAGTAGGTTCAACTGAACGTTCTATAACAATATAAAATACGGTAATATGATGAGTGATAAAAAGATTTTTCCATAAGGTGAAATCAACTAATGACGTAATAACTTAGACGCATAAAACGATCATTCAGCATGCTTGCAAAGATTTGCGTTGAAATACTTAAAGATCGTCATTATAAAATCATAGAATTGACGAATACCTTGCACTACAGAAGAAAGTAAACTAGAAGTTCTTATTTCATTAGAACAATTATGGAGTATTGATTGATTATAATTTCGCTTTAACCTCCCTTACCACAACAAAGATACTCAAGGAGAGGAAGAATGAGCTATTTAGTATGGAGTTAAGGGAACGCAGAATCTATGCACAAGGTGTGTTCACTGCACAGGATCCCTTGAGCATAGAAACAGTGAGTTAAGAAATAAGATTAAAGTGGAAGATGAAATTCAAAGATGCTGATAAAACAGGACAGCAGTGGACCAAAAAAAGATGGTCCTTTACAATACAAAAATATTTTATTTCAACAAGAAGAAGGCCTACCTAACTCTCAGCTTAGGACCACACATTTTACCACTAAGGGCGCTAATTCCCATAGATCAAATAGTTGCATCTTTATGAGGGATAATGTGGAATATACTACGCAGCGAAAAATATTAATAACTCATTCCGTAGCAAAGAAAAAATAGCATCAAATATTGCATCACTCTTAAAACACAGAAAACTGTGAATTGAGACGTATTTTACCACCAAATGGATTTCAAAGAGAAAAACATGTTTTCAGTCGCAGTATCAGTTATACTGAGTAACAGAACAACATCAGGCACGTGTGTAAAAGATAAACTGGTGCAATAAGTAGCATTTTACAATTAAGCTGATGTGAAGAGAACGGTCTGACTCCGCAATGCACACACCAACCGAGCAAACACATAATTCAATAATTATAAATGGCCACCGCAATTTATTAACGTAGAGAATAAAAATGTCATCACTTCATCAGTGGTGAAAACAGAACGACATGGGGTAGTATTTTTCCAGCTTGATCTTCAACATGTGCAAGAGGACTCCCTGGTACAACACAACTAGGAACTGAATTTGGGAGATGAGGCCGGGTGGAGTTGGGTCCTTGCTCGGCAGGTATTGATTACTCAAATTGATTTCTCCTCAAGCGTGCTGAAGGAGATGAAGCACTTAATTAACATCGGAACACTTGCTTCTGAAGGACATCCCAGGTGAGCGTGTTAAGATCACAAAAAACGCGCGTTTATTAGCGGCGTGTTCAAGTGAATCAAGCAAAGAGCATCGAACTTCAAAAAAAGAACTAAAAGCAGTATGTTACAAGCTTTCAAAATA
This sequence comes from Platorchestia sp. MABIK, assembly GCA_014220935.1. Lineage (NCBI taxonomy): Eukaryota > Metazoa > Arthropoda > Malacostraca > Amphipoda > Talitridae > Platorchestia > Platorchestia sp. MABIK. Next base: position 347,928 of record JACJUY010000066.1, read on the forward strand.
CTGGTCAACATTAGTGGTATTCGCTCACCTTCAGGCCACACAGCTAAGAGAAAAACTATTTAAAATTTCAGCACGTAGATGCACCTTTGTGAGCAATATATTAAGCTGGCGTGAAGAAATTCCACGAAGAAGGACGGAGATAACCATAAGAAGCAAAGCAAGGCAGAGCAGCCGATCAAGTCGTGCAGTCTGCAGTTATTAAGCACATTCTTGCCAGGTCCTCCATCACTGCCGGTCCTCGCATGTTTGCTCAGGAGAGACAGACAGGTTGTATGCCTTGTCTCCTAAAGGACTCGCTAAATTCCAATCTGCCGAATTCATTGTCAATTAAATTTTGACTAGATACTGATCCAAGTACAAGATGTATTATGAGCGAACACAGGGCCTCAAGTTCAATAGAGTTTGATGATCCGATGGCGATTCTTTGACGTGCATCAGAAGAAAATGAAATATTAATTGAAGTCCTCTCGATAATATTGTGCAATCACTTCGTACGTTGAAATAGTTCTCGGTTGTGGTGTTGAATGAGTCACGCACCGCCACAGCTTTAATGGAACAAGCAAAGAGGAATACTACAAGCATTCCACATTTAATCATGTGCATGAACAAAATATACAACATTCTCAATTAAAATTGCTTTTTCAAACTACCGAGGAATGCTGAGGGTGACAAAAACTTCGCCTAAGGTTAAAGTCCTGTGTAAGCCAAAAAAAAAGCAACTTAATTCGTTCCACCTCTAGCAAAGCACTTTTCCTCTTGTGTAACATTAATGGGCGTTGCACGTTTGATTGGTTCAATAGCTCGGAGATTTTTCACGCCAATGAAGATATATCCTCAAAAAATGACTGATTAAAAAGTAGCCTTATCGCCACCGTAGCCAACATACTTCAATGGAAAATTTTCGATAGATTCGAACAACTACCGCACAGGGCATGCAGCAGACGACAGGGGATACGGACGAACTACACAACACAGAGAAGTGCTCTGTAGCTGTTGTCAGTCTGGCAGTAAACACAGTGAGGCCTGTGATCAGACCTCATAACGCAACTGTTGTTTAATCAGAGCCAATTGCTGGAGCAGATACGTGATGCTATTGCTCTGGACGTCCAGCAATCCCGGCACCGCCACCACACTCCCTCGTTACGACCTCAATTGGCAGCTCTACTGTCTGGCCGCCTAAGTGAGACTTCGCGTCAACGAATCCTCCCCATGAAATAAGATCATACAAAAATTTAAAACATGCTATCCTCGATTCGTTTTGCAATGATCTGTTAGCAACTCTCTCATTTATAGATGCGCTACACACTTGTTTAGAGTTGACTAAATATTAAGGGGAGTCGCGATTGTGCTGTTCCAAAAATAAATTCAACGAGAGTTTTGTTCTAATTATAACGTCGAAACAGATCAGTACCATAGTAGTATACGCCCAGAGAACCATTCATTTAACTAAATTCTCGCGAACCGCGCGGTAAAGCCTCCAAAGAAATCCATGAATAGAAAGCACATCAATAATAATATTTCTCACAAGGACATCACCTTACAAACAAGGAACATTTCTGTGTTCGCAAAATCTATTTGAAAATGTGAGCATGAGAGTCGCACATTTAAAGCAACGCAACCCACGTTCGTTATCTAGAGTCATTTGATGAGAGATTGCGAACATTTGCTCAACCATCAAGTATGTAGTAGGAATGATATAGACTATAGGCAAACAAAAGAAAGCCCACACACAAACACATTGAAGTTGAACCCGACTAACTGTTGTGAATACGACTATCAAGGCAAGCTTTAACGATGTTAACTCCGGAAAAGATCTCCTATACAGTTGTCATTTCTTTGCTCTCATTCCGACAGCATAGCTGCGCCAAAATAACTATCATTAAACTGAACCAGAGTAACCATTAAATCTGAACCATTAAGCTGATCCGTTTAGAACTGATCAAGCTAGAGCTAATAAGCCTTAGTAAAGGGAACGCAAGCTCCGCAATCATTAGTGTAAATGACAAAATCAAAAATGAAAAGCAATTTTAACTCGTTACCGACTAAGGAGTAAGATTAATTACTATCATCAGTATATAGACCAGTAAAATCATAGGCTTTCATAGTGGCCTGTGAATCGACAAGCTCAATTCTTAAACAAGTTCTAGCGATAAAATCTCGTCGAAATGCTCCCGGCAGCAATTAAAACGTTATTAGGACTAATGAACCTCGGAACACGTAACGGTGCTTCCAACAGTTTTTATTTAAATGCTCGAGTTTCATCTGAAGCCGACACGACTTAAAAAAAAAAACTGACAAAATTATCAAGCAAGGAAACATCGGACGAGGACTAGGGCGTTTTTTTTAGTAAAGGTAGAATTACTGACCGCCAGTTTCCCCTGAAGTTTGAAGTTTCCCCTGAAGTTTGCAAGCACGCAGGAAAGTTGAACCGCAAAGAGGTGGCAAATCAGCATGGCTAATTTTAGGTGCAATTTCTCAGATAATTTCCAAATCGTCCACGTCCTCAAAAGGCGAGGAGCTGAGAAACTGTTTGCACGAGAAGAGAGCGGCGACTTAAAACAGACGCATAAGGTGCAATTACGAGACTGCGAAAGACAGGAGGCAACGGAGACCGCTCGGCTCAAGGCAGAAAATAACAGAGTATGGAGGCTGTCAGCCAAATACGAAGTTGTTGAACATTTTACATGAGGCTTCACCCAACCCAGCCTACATGTGAGAATATTTAATGGTATACGCGTATCATTTTCAGCTTTCAGTGAGGATGTATAACACAATTGTTTAATCACAGTTCATAAATTTGTCTGGTCAAATAGAGATACGTATGAACTTATTAAAATTAGAGTGTGAGAGCTACTACTTTGGGAGTTGAGTCAAGTGTAAAATATTGAATCTAATTTTTATGTATTCGGTAAATCGTAAAATACTTGAACCTTTCTGCCAAATCATCTGTAAAGCTAGAAGAATAAACGAAAACTAGTTAAAGAACACGCACACACGGAAAATAACCAATCAAATTTCATCACTCATGTAGTCTTAGAGAGACTCAATTTCATGAGCACTAATCTAACCCGAAAATGATCCAAGAGCTGCAGACAATCAGAAACCATGATACCGGCGAGAGCCCCGACAAGAATGGAGAACTACGCCACAGCCGTTCCACTAACTACAGAGCTGCGTCGCTTTCACAGAGAGCCGGACGTGGTACACAGAGGACCAAGAAAAATAGAGACCTCATCTGTTAGTTTTGGGAGGCCTTATTGTCTTAAACGTGTCCTTCACGCCACATACAACATAGTTTTAAATGACAAGGAATAATTTATAATTTATGATTATACGCTACAGTTAACACATTTCCTGTGAAGTGACCCACCTGCATTCACTAACTGACGTTTTTTAATACTTAATGAAAGCTAAGTAAACGCCCAATCCAGTTAATGTTTGCTATTTTCAAGGTTGATTACCACAATTGAGTTTGAATTTGAATTGAATATTGAATTTCAGTTTAACCCAACGCAGTTAAAAACGTTCTTCAAGTACTATCATGAACCTTCTGTACGTGAATGACTGAAGGAACTTGAAAAGCGTTTTATAACATGCATCCACTATCAATTGTTCTCGCAGAAAATATGCAAAACTCGCCGACTTGGAATTAAGCCCTATTTGCAAGATATTACTGATAAGTGGGGAGCACTAAAAGCACACAATACTTCAGCAGCTGACAGTTAAAATAGTTCAGAAAGTAATGATAGTCAAAGTACAAATTACACTGGAGAAAACACACAAAGTTCATCTCTATTTGCCAAAGCTATCTCGCTGATAGCCAATCGTTTTAAGCCTCTTTTTGCGATGACTGTCATAAAACTCGAAGGAAGCCTTGAACAAAAACCAGAATAAAACGAGGTGAAAAACTTTACTATGCGAGGACCTGGCCGGAGGAGGCGCAGCTCTTGACTTACAGAGCGCTAAACACCAGGAAGCTCCCACCGCTGCATAATGGAGCCGATAAGCGTTGGAAAAATCCACACTGCATCTTCTTGGTGCGCTGCGAGAAATACGGAGGCTGGCAGGGCAAGGAGAAGTCACAAGGCGTACGCCCAGTTGACCAGACAGGAAGTGCAGTTATTAGAGGCCGAGATAAAAAATGCGCCCATCATTCAATACACAAAGGATGAGTCATCTGTCAGAGTGCGTCTAACAGGAACGCTGATTTTCCTAAGCAATCATGAAGTCGCTATCTTATTGTGAGCAAGTCTGAACCTTGCCGGTAAACCAAAAAAAAAACGAGTAACCCGGAGCCTATCTTTAAGGAAAGATAGGGAAGACGCACTGTAGAGGCCTTAAGGAAGCACGTTTTTACGTTACTCTAACACCCGCTACCAATCGCTACACTACAGGACGATCAGGTGTACGATGGTACATGCTATGAACAACGAAAGTACAGATCTGTATGCCGAAACGCTGCTGCTAAATTCTTCGTTTGTTGAATGGTATGTATTTTCTGTCGGCGAAATTTTCCAGAAATCCGAAAAATTTAATATCCTCCATGCTCAAAAGGGAATAATCTCGAATAACATATTCTTGCAAGTTATGTTTAACCGTAATTAAATGATAGAAAGCGGAAGGATGGAGGCTAAAGTTGAGAAAAATTATTATGCATGCTCAGCACCCAACAACAAATTCATTAGCATGATACTAAGGCATGCGCGTAGGAGCGGCGTCGGTGTGCCCTGTTTGGCGTACACAAAAAAGTAGAAGACGTAGAGACCTGTCGATAACGAGCAAAGGGCGGCACCGCAGCAGCGATTAGATAAGCCAAACGGTTGGTGCTAGTACAGTTAGACTAACATATGCGCATAGAGAGGGGTACGGAGTGACATCTCGGTGACGTTGAAGGGAAAATCAGGCATAAGACCTCAAATTATTCCTTTGAACTGATATCTATTACGCGTCCATGGAGTGAAAATCAGTGCATAAACTATTAAAAAAAATGTTAAATTTTACCCACTGAAGGCCTTAAAAAATCCATTAATATACTTTCAACAGATGCTAGTATACATCGAAATTAGACACACACATTGTGTGTACTATACTTAATTTATCAACTAAATTAGATCCTCCCGTGAAGATGCGCAGACATCCCAGACCGCCAAAGAAATTTCGATTTGATTGCGCTAGAAGCCTGTTCACAAAAAACGTCGCGGTATGTGCTCGCGCAGTAATTCAAGCAACTAAGTAAATCGCAATGTACCTCCCGGCATTTCTTTACCTCGAATATGATACTCTTTCATGGCACTAAGAAGCCAACAAAGCTATCAATGGTTGATCATTTCTACTTGAATCTCAAGGAGCATTACAAGTTCGACAGACACGCCAAGGACAACCTTCTATCGTGTTCCTCGTTCAACATAAGGACAATGCTCTTCAGCACGAGCCTTCGCGAGCGGAACTAAAACCGGTACAACGAGAAATAAAATTGAAAACCTTCATTTACTAGTTCGGGATTTTTTTTAAGATACACCTTGAAACTAAAGTATCACTGATTATTGTGCGCACAGTTTTGACCCCGCAAACAACTCATGTTGCTTTTAAAGTCGCCATTCAAATGGACAGGAAGCGGTAGAAAATATCTCAGGCTTGGCAAGGCACACAAACCCCGAGTTTAGCAAAAGCAAAGCAAAATAATTAGTAGCGCCACGCAAAATTATGAGCGTAACTTCCCACGGAACATATGGCAGAGTTCGCTGCACTTTCAACAGTTTACAACAAGAAAGTGAAGCTGAAGCGAGGCTGCTTTGCTACAGGAAATGCAGATTTTCCCTTGCAACTTATTAACGAACTTGTAATACTTTTTAAAATGATCGTATTTTGACCTAAGTATTGGTAATGCAGTCCTCGACACATGCTGTAGTTATTTTACGGTCACAGAATGAGGCAGTGAAAAAATTTAGCTTGATAAAATTGACATAAGTGAAGAGGCACGTTGATAGAATTATACAAACCTGACTGCGGCTGCTGCTTTTAACAATGCTAATGTGGAGCCACGGAGAATTCTTTAGCCTACAGTATTTTAGGCCATACCGTTACCGCTCAGGTATCTGATAACTCTTTACAAGCTCCTGGATTTAAAAATTCCATTTGTTTAAGCACAGTAAATAGGGTGAAAGAGATGTTAACATCTTAATAAATTATTCGACGGGTCTACAACATATAAACAGTGATACGCTCAAGTATTCATAACAGTGTTTCTTCTAAAAAATTGAATTTTGGTCTCACCCGACCACAAAACAGTATCAAACAACGTATCTGATTTTTACAAAAGCTCTTCAATAAATTTTAGATTATGAGAAATATATTTTTTTCAGCAGAGGGGATTTACAAAAAGACCTCGAGTGTAAGCTTGTTCGACGAATACCTCGACTGATGGCGTCTTTGCTAACCGACGATCCAACGCTTTGTGAATCAAAATGGATCTCGAAACGAGTTGCAACCATTTTAACCTTTTTAATAACCCACTTAGAGCAATCAATTCTGAATACAATAGCTTTCATATTCAAACGCAAGCAATTAAAACGACAACCACGTTAAATATTCAAGCACACTCTAATCCAACAAAGCTTCAATCTGACACACAGACCACCACCAACTACGCAATAAAGGTATTCATAGAAGCATGGTACAATGACAGCTTCAACACCTCGACACAAGGACGGAGTAAGTGTACAAATGCCATTTATGCAACCCATTCCTACAAATTTCGTTATGGCTTTTTGACTCCGTGAAGCAAGGCAAGAAACGCAGAATGTTCCCACAGACAAATTAACGCGTCCTTATCGGATGGAGGTGCGAGCCGTTAAAGCGTTGGCTGTGTGCAGTGGGCCAGATATTGTAAAGGTCAAAATAAAGTTATCGCAGCGCTCGACGCGAAAAAGTTACAGCAGGAACTCGTTATCAGAACGCCTCCTACAAGCTTTTAAAACACTCAAATTTCAGAGGATAATTAATTTGATCAATATCTAGGCATGTCTTCAACCCTATCATAAAACAAACCGAGAGTAATTCAACATGTACACGACACCTTCACAGGATGGAGATCAGAATCCTACTTTTTGCTGCAGAAGCAGCAGGAGCGGTCAATATCGACCTTCAACAATTATTAACGGATCCATTTAGATTGGAGCCACGGAACAGATCCCAGTTTCCCTGCCACCTGCTGTTCAGAAATCGCGAAATGAAAAAGGAAAACTTGCAAGATTGAAAACATCCTCGTATTAATAAACGCATGAGGCTGCAGCAGCGTACACGCTCATTGGGTAGAAGCAAGAAACTATTCAAGAAAATGAGTGTTTGCAGCCACATCTCCATAGATTCAGTCTCTCCAAGGTATTTTTTTCCTTCTAAGGGCGAGCTAAAAATGGATCTCAACGATGACCAGCCAAAAGTCCAATCAAATTTAGGACTTTTTCTCAAGAATTGCCCAATTTCAGCAGGCCATCTTCCAGAAATATCCAACTGAAACCTTGAAATTTACAACATTCGCACAATTCTACAACGTGGTCAACGAAAATATATACTTACAAACATGACCATACCGCAAACTTGACCCCGTACAGATAGAAGCACATTCTCGCACAGGAATACGAAGCTCAACATAAGGCACAAACAGACTTGACAATTCTCACATCAATAAATTTTAAGCGAACAAGCTTAGAGAGTCTGGACTCGAGCGTCCTCGTTGCCTGAAGGTCACCTCTTCGAAGCAGGTCCATTAAAGAGAAATCTATTCATCAGCAAAGATAATCCCCAGCGGGAGGAGGAAGGAAAGTCAGTCGACTCAAAGCAATGTAAACCCACAGCCTCCCGTCCCCTCCAACACTCTACTGCCATCTCTTCCAGACGACCTCCAGAATCACCAATAAAAAGATTGAGGGAACGAGTCCCACGGTCAAGTCAATAGATAATGTTGGTAATAAAAAGCTTATATTTTAAAGACGCCTTCTGCAAGTATGACTGATAAACTTAAGCTCGTATCATCAACGAGCCAAGAAGCGTAATCCTTCCGCCTTCAAAAGAAGACTTAGCTACTGCGAGTTTCTTAAATAGCAGACAATGAGTGTACTAATATAACCTTGATACGCAGGATCAGGTAGACAGTTTGTCTCCTCAACGAGAAACATCAATGAAATCAAACAAAAGTTGAATTGAACTGACATCAGCTACTGAAATTCACGATTCCATGTAGTCCTTTCGCCTTGAAAATAGATAAAATAATTCATTTTGGCTGGCACCTTTATGAGGAGCTTTTATCCGACAAAATATGATCTAAATAAGATAAGAGTAATTAAAAATAACTTACCACAATTCTACTAAAGCCAAAAGTTAAACAATTGGATTTCTCAAATTGAATGAGAGCAAAAACATTCGCAATTAGATAAAGACCAGACCAAGTTAAACTGACCGATAGTTGAGTCCACCACAAATGTCTCCAATATGATGCACTGGCAAAAGAGAATGAATGAACCCGTCAGTCTCCCGACCAACAATGCCGTTTTTCATAATAGAACTTGAAGCACAAATTCACTTGATAAATCTGCAAGAATCCTTACCGAAGAACTCCGTGGAAAATGTCACCCGGGGCCGAAAAATATGGGCGCATTTGTGTAATGATTTTCAGGCGACCGATCTCGAAGTATCCCCTTTGAATTGTCCGCAAGGCCTGAACATCGAGAGCAAATTAGTGAGGTGTAGCAGATTCCCTGAGGTGTCGCCCTCAATCCCTCTCGGTCCACGGGCGACCGGAATGAAGCCAATCCTCCTGAAGAACTGAGGTCCGGACAAGCAGATGCCGCATCAAAACCGTCTTGACCAAGTTTGAAGGACGCCAAATTCGATCTCCATTACAATCAATAGCCTTCCCGAAGAAAGACTAATAATATTTCTGAAGAATTCGACACTAGTGGTAATTTTTGGTTGCACTTTTCTGAAAACCGTACCCGAGTTTACAGTTTACAGCCCACCTAAAAAGCCAGCTTACAAAGCACAACCTAGGTTTTGATGATGCAATGCCCAATCGCAGGTCTCTGGTCAGTGCCGGCATGAAGTTATGACAGATTAGTTTGTGAATCAACAGAAAAATAATTACAAAACCTATGTTGTTGATATGCTCATCAACACAAGTTTGACATGCGCTAAAAATAATATATAAACTAAAATATGCACATTAATCGATTTTATGTACTTAATAGAATTAGTGAAAAGTACCCCCTAACAAAATAAAAATGCATACTGTAACATGACTGGACTAATGGGAGACTAATTTTTAACTATTTACACTTTTAAACGCTTCTTTAACGCCCAAAATATCTTAAGTAGACCAAAAAAGTAACCAAGAAACAAAATAAATCAGAGAATAATAATGTTTTTACTTCGCATGAAATATACGTAAGACACCAATATCCGCATGTTAAGCGATGTTTACGAAGAAATACAGTTTTGCGGCAGTACAATCCTCCAACATATTCAACTGAAGTTATAAACTCTTGAATCAAAACAAATGTGTTCATTCCCATCATCTGTGCGCTTTCAAATGTTGCACAAAGAAAATGATCAGAGAAGATTAGACTATAAGTTAGTTTAACCTCCCTAACCATAACAAAGGTATCTGCAAGAGAGGAACGCACAAGATGTGTTCCTGCACAGGATACTCCGCACATAGAAACCGTAAGTTAGGAAAAAAGACGCAAAATAGCGATTCCGAAGAAAGCATAAAAACTGAAAAAACTGGACACGAAAGAGAGCTGTGACAGAGGCCTGTCTAGACCTCAGCAAATCTGACAGTATCACCCCTGGGGGCGCTAGTCCCATTGCATAAAATAGCAAATCGGAACTAACCTAAGCCTAGAGCCTCTCCTACGCTTCCTAACTAAGCCAACTATGGCGTCCATATAACCTGAAATGCGTGAACGCAAATGTGCCTATATTTTGTGACCCTCGTATTAAAATTTCTCTTGAAAGTATCCGAGCCTTATAGATTCAAACATCTTCCTACACATCCCTCTATATGGTCTGACTTTTTTGCTACGCGTAAGATTTGATAGTGTAGTTTCTAAAATAGTTCAATGTGAGGTATTTAGTATAAATTATTTTTGTATGAATATTATTGTATGCCGCTAGTTCCTAAGCTTATATTTAGAGATGCTTTTTAGCTCACAGACGGTTAACGCATATTGTTGCAAAGCAAATGTACTTTAAATAGAACAAATCTTGTCGACCAACCTGATGAACTGTATCACTGTTCTAGCAATACATTACATCTCCAGAATGATGAACAATCACCCTCGCCAGGTTATTAGTTGTACAATCCTCAACATTCGCTGCGCACAGGTCGGTTCGTCGCAGCAATGTGATAAGTTCGATTTTCTAGTCATGAGCAAAGTGAAATTGTGATCTTTTAAATTGTTTAGGCTTTTGTGCAACGCATTTGGCAAGGGTGATGATGCCAACTGTCGCTGGACGTGTGCATGCAGCAGCAGGAGCTCATCAGGCGGCGCAAAGAGGCCGCCGGGCCTCGCAAGAACGGGGACACTACCAATTCTTAACTTTAGAAGCCTGTTTGAAAGCTCGGCCCGCTAAGAAGGTCAAACCTGCGGGGGCTTCATGTACTCTCGACGGTCTCGAGCCTCTTGCGAGTACAGTTTGCTGCCGTCTTCGCTGCCAACCTCTAATGACTACTGCTCACTGTAAGGGAAAAGGCCTTCCACTTCTCGAGCTTAAAATTTTCAATAAGAGGAAAAAAGGATTCAAGTTCACTATATTATACTAGATTGAAAATACTCAAAAAGCAGGTGCAGAAAGAGCGGTGCGCATCCGTAATTTTGAGCGATTCCTTCGCATATTACTTCAGATGAATGGCCATGGAGAAAAAAGGTGAAATTGTCAAAATCATTCGCATTTCTCAAAAAAAGGTACACAAAGGAATGCACACACAATCAGCATTTAAGCAGACTAGAACATACTAGCATATCCATTGGATGTTAATTGTACTAGAAGGTATACTATAAGAAACCTCTTCAACTGAAATCTAAGCAAATAATCTCTCGGTTATCAAAACCTGAATTTTTGGCATTTTTGCCCCAGCGCAGCACACTAGCAGAGATGGAACACAACGAATAGCTGCTTGTGTCTGTGTACCAGAGGGCAAAGTCGGCTAATTCTAGCCAGATCTTAAAATTTACTTCTTCAAATGAAATTCGGCCATTAAGTGTACTCCGCATTATATAGCTTCAAAGTCCCATTTAATTTAAAAAGGAAAAGGGAATTTTTAAACTTCCGGCTACAAAAAAAAATTAGTCGGGTCGCCCTACTCGAAGTAGCGCAGTGCTGGCACAGTATCAAAATTTTCTGATGCACACAAGCACAGACGGATGCCTCAGGCAAAAGAGCCTCCATTCTAGAGGCGGTATTTTTCTTTGTGAGACATCCGAACTCGCTGTAATGGGAGACGATATTGAAGCATTCATCAAGCGATGTAAGACACAGGAAGGAATCAGCGAAGCGATCTCTTTCTTGACAATGGATATTACTCTCTCGAAAAAGACTGATGGTCAAGCGAGCACCAAGCAGGAATTTTCTGCACCAAAAAATGCAGCGAAATTTCTACTGAACAGCTGGGTAAAATTTCAAAAACAATAGCAATAACTCAATCCAGTATGAAACATTCAGAGAGGCATGCGGAGATGAAAAAAAATCACTAACGTGAGGTGAAAAATATAATTGCTAGCTCTAAGTGAGGGTGCAGTCAGCAGTTGATGGGACTACACGAGCACGTTCGGACTTAATGCGCAGCTTAGTCGACATTCAAACATCTCATGAAACCCCTCTTCATCAGTATTTGTGCACTGCAAAGTATTCATAAAAAAAGGTCTTCCCAAAGCCGGTCTAAAAACACTTCCCGTGGCATCACTTTCATCCGACACCAAGAGATCTAAATCTGTCTCGGGAGAGAACACAGAGGAAGCAGAAGAGGAAAAAAGCACCGAAAATAAAGACAAGATTTCTCAATGTCGACAACAATAAAGAAGGCGGCGCTACACACAAGGCAGTAGCGCTGTCACGCGGCGCTGCATGGTAACGTTCGACTCGAGAGCGGTGTCTTGTGCACGCTCAAATACAATGGATGTCCGATCGATCCCGCAAACATCCGAACAACAAACATTTTGCGCACATAGTGAACAACAGGACATTTGAGTGAACTTCACAACCTGTTCACTAATTTCACAACATCCATACGGCATGAATATTCAATATTCAATTCAGGCGACAAGAACAAACGATCCCGCCGAAAGTACTTCGTCTTTACTCAAGCTTGAAGATTTGGATGATATGAAACACCAAATTCATGACCATCTCAAATGCTCGGCGCGTTAGTGGAACAACAGAAACGTGAAAATCTAGCTTAGCTCTCGGCCAGCGATCGTGCGGAGAGCAGGTCCGAGCTTTGTGTGTTACGTAAGAGTCTTAGGGCGGCGATCGAGTGAAACGTCGTGACAGTGACACATCAGGCAAACAGCGTATTGCACGCATGACTCGCCACAAAAATTATACGTCAGCCACACGACACTTCAGCACTTCAGAGAAGTAACACATGCGACAAATCGCGCATTAAAAAACGACACTCTGCAAGATGACGCATCAAGTCTGCAGGAGACTCGCTTCAACAAATACCGGCACACCAAAGCAATGAGACACATGAACCGAACAACTTCACACTAAAGCGACTAGCAAACAATGCGCATATCAGTGAATGAAGTTACGCATTAAGACGTTACTACAATACGTGTTTCAATTCTTATAAAAAAAAAGAGCAGAACGCAATCTTACGCTAGTTAATGAAAGTTAATTTAGTAAACCAACACAAAACTTTACTCGTTCGTTGGATTAGCAAATAAACGTTACCGCATTCACAATAGAGCAAAGATAATGAGTTGGGCAAACAAACACATCACTACGAGCAGGCCTTTATCGCTGAGCAAGTCTATGAAAAAAGTTCCTTGCAGATTAGATTGATTAGATGTTAGTTTAAGCCTCTAAAACCGAAACAAAGCGTTCCAAAAATTGGGAGGAGGAAGACACCATTTAGTACGAAGTTAAAGGAACGCGGAATCTATGCATACGGTGCATAGAAATGACGCGAATGCAAATAGTAAGTTGAGAAAGAAATTTATGAAACAATATAACAATTGGAGAAGAAAGTAGCAGATGCTGAAGAAGAGAACAGCAGAGAACCAAAAATAGATGGTCCGTAACAAAACCAAAAAAAATACTATTCAATTTCAACAAAAAGAATGCCTACCTAATTTTCAGCGTGGGACTTCACATATTCCTTTATGAGAGTTAATTCCCATAGATACAATAATTTTACTCCCCTGAGGAGGGTTGTACTTGAAATCAAAATAGCACATCGTAATTATGACGACACCGTCTCAGACTTATAGACATTTTAAACAGCTTCCATTGATTTCTTTATGTATACGAATAGGATGGCGCAATTACAGTATTGTCACTGACGCGCACAAGCAAGTTTCGAGAAATTATAGCTTCATTCATTCGAAAAAATCGTTTTTCAACCCTCAGCTGTCCCATGTGCGGCACTCTAATTAAAAATGTTCATTTTTTTATTTTTCGTTTAACTTGTGCCTTATGTATTATTTGAAGTTCACTGTCGAGGAGCAGTTCCGTTTCTACTCTGATGTATGTGACAACCTGATGCCAGGGCCAGTCTAACAACGGTGATTGTAGTTACGGTACAATGAGTTAAAAATTCTGATAGTTAAGGGTATCAAGTTCTACGAAAAGAAAATGCTGAATCAGAAACGGTGCAAATGTTTGATCAAAAATGCTCAATGAGCTTTGAGAAAAAAAAATACCTACAACCATGAGAGGTTTCATGATCATAGCAGATCACTGAACACGTAAAAATCCCACAGCCTCGAAAGCACCGAATAGAATAAGTAGAAGCTATCAAATACATGAATGATATGAAAATGCACAGCCATGAAAAGAAGCTAAAACAACGCCTCTGCAAGACTTGCTCAAAGACTTATAAAGCCACAGACGCATCCGTGCCAACAGCCTCGGAGCAGGAGCAGCAGCCCCTCATGTAACGAAGCATAACGACAGCGTCAATAAAGTTTGTGAGCGCATCTCTTTAGTAAGTCAAAGACGTCTATCGCATCAATGTCACAGAGACCTGGCGAGTTGGCATACACTTCGACTTGAAATGGGTGCCATAAAGTTCACATCATCACAACTCTGACAGGATAATGGGCCTTATAGCAATGAGCCCAGCACACGCAAGGCTGCAAAAGACGGATGTAGGTGACAAGCCTCGAAAGCGTAGGTAATTGCAGGTTACACTCTACGAAGGTGTTTTAAAACAAGCTAAAACATAAGACGGATTTAAAGAACGCCTTTTGCACACAATAACGTATCGAAATTGTGAGCTTTGTAGCTGGCACCAGAACCTTTAACACTAGAAAACAATAAGCCCATTCTGTTTAAGTTGGTCTGAATAGCTTCACCGACGATCAGCCGTCAGTTAATGCTGATATATGATCATTATAATGGGCTTGCCAATAAAGATAAGGTAGGTATTTTTGGCCTGCGAATTAGTATTCAAGGATCGCGCCTCAAAATCTTGTATGGGTACTCAGAAATAGTATCCCTGTCACCTTCAAAGTCGAGCCTAGTCGTTACCGAACGCTTGGCTCGCCTTAAATTTCTCGTGTACAATCAGAACTCAACTCGAGGTGCGCCTAGCTTATTGAGCCGTCCAGGCGTGCGACAGAACAGCAAACACGTGCGACAGAACAGCATAATGCAAACAAAACATAAATTACGTTGCTGAAGATAAGATTATTAGTTAGTTCAAGCCTCCCTAACCACAACAAAGGTGTTCCAACGAGACCGTTGAGTCATAAAGGCACATCTAGTAAGGAGTTGAAGGAACAGGAAATACTATGCACAAGGTGTGTTCTCACACAAGATCCCATGTGCGTAGAAAAAACATTTAGGGCAGAAAAGTTGGAAGAAGTTCAAGATGAGAGCCAGAGATGCTGAAAAACTTAACAGCAGTGACCAGACAAAAGATGGTCCTTACCAAAACAAAAACCATTCTATTTCAACAAAAGAAAAGTCGACCTTACTATCAATTCGAAAACCTCGAAACTCGTTTTCAACAAATAAGAAAGGTATTCGACTATTTTCAGACCATATTTCTACACATATGACTCTCCAGATCATCAAAGATTTGGGGATGGCCGTGGTATACATAACTCGATTTCGTTGCATACGTGGCACCCTAAGATCCTAAGAGTCTTGAACATTCTACATTCCCATCCGAAGTTCAATACTAGAAGGTACTATTAACACGTTGATTGCGAAACGACCCATCAGTGGGCCGTACTTGAAGGTTTTCCTGCTGGGAAACCACCCATCAATGGGTCGTTTGAAATATTTTATCAATCATTTGAAATTGATAGTATTTAATGTGCTAGAGTTAATGGGTGGTATTTATAAAAATGTTAACAACCAATGACTTTGAATACGAGTTGAATATTGAACTTCAGTTTAACCTATCGCAGTCAACGTGTCAGACCGAGGGTGCGCACGGTAACACACACAGGCACCAGCACGGGAAGGAGTGCAGGCAGGTGCTCCTGAGGTCGGCACGTTGCCTGTGTGTAACTGCGTGCACCCTCGACCATTCTACACTCCCACCCAATGTCCAACACCAGAAGGCACCACGGTAACACACACAGGCACCAGCACCGGGAGAAGTGAGTGCAGGCAGGTGCGGTTGGCACGGTGCTTGCTGGTGCCGTGCGTCACGCCTGGCTCGCCGCGCTATCAACAAGGGATCGCAGTCGCTACAGCGGAACTGGGGACAGTCGTGATCAGTGTCAGTAGAGCATTGCGTGCACCGACCAAGCCTTGCACAATTGCTAACGCAAAATAGCGGATATCCTCTCCACCTGCTCGCTCCCTGGCTGGCCTTTAGAAGTCCGGACGCAGCTAGAATAACCAGAAATGAATCGTATGTTTAAAATACTGGGATTGAATCTAATTGTCGATGATTAGCGACATGGAATGTTTATAACCAGGACATAGGCTCTTTTACTCTTGTTAAAACTTGTTTATTTATATCATACTTACAACGATAATGTCGTGAATGATGCACAAATAATCACGAAGGAACCTTTTGCGTCACTACCTGAAACGTAAAAAGTTTCCTCGCTACCTTCAACTCGAAACTTTAGCACGGAATTAGCTTCTGAGAGCGCTAATTCCCATCAATAGAATGGTTGAATCCCATGAGGGAGACATTACCGAGATATCGATTTTGACACGGACTAAAATTAAAGTAAACCAAATAAATACTATTTTTATGTCATAGTAGACGAGGGCAAGATCATACCCCTATTTTTATGTGGCCACTCAATGATAAAGTATACGAACGAAAAGGCCTTTAACCGCCGAAAAAGAAACAATAATGCATCACCCCGTAGCAGATCTGCGGGTTTTTAACAAGCAAGAGTTACTCTGAAGGTTACATCGGGATTGAAAGCTTCAAAATGACACTGAAGATGTCAGGATGATAAGCCCGGAAAAATAGTATCTGCCTTAAACGTTCAGGTCAGAGATATAATTTAAAGCTCGCACACTGAAAAAAAATAAAATTACCGAGGTTCGCGGTTAGCTAAAAAGACGCAAAAATCACGAAAGCTGCCCTTACACCTTCATATTGCGCAGAAGACGGAGGCTGGTCTAATGATAACAAGGTCGGGTTAGCAACACAAGCTGAATAACAAAACAGGCGCAGGATGTGGCGCCAGCTGGTTAATTTGAAGGTGGAGAGCCAATGTGGACTGAATAGATGAATTTCCCCATTACTGAACTCATTACCATTCTTGTCTTCTCGAACATTCAGTAACTCAATTTTAGAATATTAAATTTGTACATAAAATAAAAATCTCCGTTTCCGGATCAAATTCATAGCGTGTCGAAAGTTTTAAATTTGAAAAACCTAGATACGGTCGTGAAAAACTGCGTGCAGAAAACTCGTCTCCCCACCCTTCAATTCATCTCGTATTCCTCTCAAGTCAATATTGCTTTGAAAAATCAAGTTTTATGAGGGATTTTGCACAGCGTACAAGTAAGAGAAGTGAAGCAAGAAAAGAACACAGCCACGGCAGGATAAGCTTGTAGAAATGGCAGGCAGACCAAAAAGGAATGAGCACCTGTAACATACAAGAAGGATAGGACAGGTGGGAAGATAAACCGTTAAGGAAAAGCTAGATAGCAGCAGAGGACAGGCAAAAGGTGATCAAGTGCGCCACGATGGACAAGCACGAGGGGAGCAGGCGAGGAGAGCAGGCAAGAGGAGAAGAAGGGCAAACAAGCAAGAGAACAAGAGAAGGGCAGGCAAAAGGAGGAAAAGAAGAAGGGCACACAAACAAGAGCACTAGAGAAGGAGGGCAGGCGAGAGAGGGATCCAAGGATCAGCCCGCATGCCCAGCTCCGACTCGCTCGAGCCGCACGTAATCTAAGAACGTCTTGTTCAGCAGCGTCACGCGACACCGCTAGAGAGGCTCGTAAAAAACTTCTAGTCTATATTTTCTGAGTTAGCGGTCGATGTACGCATATGCACACACGACTCGACCCCAGAGAACTTATTTGCGAGCACTGAGGGGAAATCGACGTGGAAACACATTTCTGTCTCGATGCCATTGACTTTCCGAGCTTATGATGCAGCGAGCATTTAACCAGCAAGAGTAACTCTTGCTACATGTCTGACTTCAAATGTTTTATATTCAACCCTTTTATAAAAATGAACAATATGAACTCGAACATCTTCATAATATTTACGCGTTGACTGCAATGGGTTAAACTGAAATTCAGTTTTCAACTCAAATTCAAATTTAAAAGTTGTCAAAAATTTTATGGAAACAAAACATTAACTAGGTCCATTAAATCTCACTAATTTTAAAAGATTGTTAGAACTTTGTCAAGCGACCCATCGATGGGTCGTTTCGCAGCAGGAAAAACATGAGCACGACCCACTGATGGGTCGTATCGCAGTCAACGTGTTGAAAGTATTCAGCGGGCATATTGGAGCACGTTATCTCTTCACGTGGAAGCACTTGCTGCACTGTATCCCACGGTGTATGAGGAACATATAATTACTTATTTTAATACACTCAATGAAAATATTCCGATATTTTTCGAACTAGTGCGTCATATAATGTACAATGGGCATTAGTCACAAGAAAGAATCCGACAACTTCTGGCAACAAAATTGTAACAAACACTAGAACACACTTGAATAGATTTTCATAATTCTATCGTCTATCAAACATGAATAAAGAATCACTCATTATTCTATCGACCAGTGCATACGAAATTAATTCCGGTAACAGTCATAACACATGTACAGTTGGGCATATTTTACTAATGATGAGCTTTATTTGCAGGGTTCACTCTACAATTTTGCATGGTACTTTTCTTCGATTAAATTGATAAGGAAATTATTATTATTACTTACAAAGAGAGGTTCTGTAATAACGTCTTGGAGAATTTCTATGAATTAGAATTATTGAGTAATTTTAATAAATTAAATTAGAAAACTGAGCAGGATTTCCCAAGTAGAATCGCGGCATCAAGCCTTGATCTAAGAGACGCTTCATAGAATAAAGTTGAAAAGTTTAACACGTTAACTGCGATGGGTCAGACTGAAGTTCAATATTCAATTCAAATTTAATGTCAATTGCGGTAAACAATTTTGAAAATAGCAAACATTAACTGGATAGTGCCTTCATTTAGCTTTCATTTAGTATTTATAAAATTGAGTTAGTGACAGCAGGTCTGTCAGCAGCATCATGAAAATCTCCTCAGTGACCACCGGTGGGTCCCTTTGAAGGAAACCTTAAATAGTAGAGTACCACAGTAATACATTTTAATGAGAGATTTTTCAATAAAAACACTTGCACTAAAATAACAATGATTAAGTTATAGAAGCATTTTTAGTTCTCGAGTCATTTAAGAAAAAAAGCTGCGGCTGCGTTCATCTTACGTCTAACAAACGAGTAAAGAGAAGCAATAACTAAGAGAAGCAATAACTAAGAGAAGCAATAACTAAGAGAAGCAATAACTAAGAGAAGCAATAACTAAGAGAAGCAATAACTAAGAGTAGCATCGCAATAATTTGTTCAATTGTAGCATAACAGGGGCAGTTTTCGGAAGTGCCTATCCTGATGTATTGCTTCTGGCAAATACAATTACAAAATAGTTTGATTAACGAAAAAAATTAGGCGTACGAGGATCTCAATGCTTTGGCTTATACACCTCAGGAAGCGTCTAATGTAGCTTCGCTTGGCAATTATAAACAGTTCGCTCTCATCTTCTGAATATGCGATGCTTCTTTCGTTGCGAGTATTGACTAATTTACCATACATCACTAGCTTCTCCATTCAATAGCCGCTACCCTCAGCAGCATCAGTGCAAACAAAAGTTTCATCACAGTTACTGCAAAACTCGCAGTCGCGTCGGAGGGCTTCGTGCACCAGCCGTAATCATCTTCACCCAGCGCAAGTAAAGTAACATTCACTCTGAATTGAAAAAACGCCCTATAATTGCCTCGGTAAGTTTTCATTCGAGGGAGTTCTAACCTACGCGGCGACAAAGTATAATCCTACCAAAAAATCCTTCAAACATGGGAAGTAGATTTGTAGGTTACGAAAGACGAGTGACGCATCGTTCGCAACTTGTTTCAAAAACATATCCTTACAATAATGACAAATCAAATCGTATATTTACAAACCAACGTTCAAAATAGCAGACACATTTGACCAGAAATCAATTCAAACCTCCTGCGCCGTGGTGGCAGACAACAGCTGGCTGGTTAATGAATGACAGGAATTAGAATTACTATATCACACGTGCAAACGATAAATTAAAAAATTAAAGCTGCTAGGTCTTCCTATGAGATGTCATTGGGTACAGAGTAAATGGGAACAGGCCCGGAACGTTTCATCTGAACTGAGATGAACGATGTCTTTTCCCCTTCAATAGATGCACATCACTCATTAGCGAAGAAATTCAGGTCAAGGCAACTAAAATATTTACACTCCGCTTTTCGTGCAGAGGAGATCTACCGCAGCGCAGTGGAGGATGAAAGCGACGCCGCACAATTTACGACTATCTTGAAGCTTCACCATGTCGTCAAGTATTGGTTAATGGCACTGGGTAGAAAATCGGTACAGTGAAGAGCAGATAACTGTTCACATCGCCTGCACATGGTGAGGGCAAACGCTGGTATGAAATTCTTGTTTTCTCGGAAAGTTCACAGAATTCAAACAAAGATAAGCAACAATAAATGTCGTGTCTTCTCTACAACTCGACAGATCCGAAGGTAAATCCATCTATGCCCCGCTAGTGTTGACGGAGAGCTGAAAAAGCTAGCGCGAACTCAGCGGTGACTTGGCACGAGAGTGCGACACTTCCTCAAGAAAGCGCAAAAAAGGCGTCTGTCTTGCGACTTTTACAGGAAAAATATGTCTCGCACAGGCGCTAGACTGAACAATGTAAGCCATAGTAAAGAAAACTTCAAAATAAATTGTTGTCTAAATCAGCGTTGCTGATACTAAAATGAGGAAAATATTTCGCTAGTAGAAACAAAGTTGGTCTCTCAGACATTAAACTCGCTCTCAGTTGAACTCTACCACAATTAAAGAAAGCGAATGCTCAAAAATGTCATGTGAATATATTATAGAGAGAAATAGTCAAACTTCAAGACTTAGATCAATTTTCTAACCAAGTGTTTTACGATAAAGAATAGCAACGCGACCGAAACGTAGAAACCCGACCTTAATCAAAGGTGTAAGCCCAAATCTACCATATAACAACTTCACTAGCAGGACGCCTTCTTACAGAAAGTTTTGTTCTCAAATATTTTAAGATATCCATTTACTCAAAATTAGAAAACAACTCTCGTAATATGACCAATTGAGAAACCTGGCATTAAATCCGGCTTCAACGCATAACTTTCATCAAACTTTAAGAAAGAACGACGCGCCTCTTCGCTCGGGCCGCTCAAACAAGTCGCTTGACATCATAGCAACAACAATGGCATCACGATATGAGGATCTTCTTCGGCGACAAGGACGCCCAGCTTTCTTCGCCATAAAATAAACGGAAAGGGTGTCTTTCCCCTCATGTTGGGCAGTCAAAAGGGAAGAGAGACTCAGACTTTCACCGCAGGTATGCCGCTGTCCTGTACGGTCCTTTCGAGTTTCCACGAGGCGACTCGTACATAAGTCCACACGCATCATCATTCAGTCATAACACATTACTCCCAGAAAAAAATGTGAGCAACTTTAAAGTTTAAACACCAAACAACAATCAAAAACTGATCTTCTATAACTATTGGACTGATATTCGCCACCATGAGCTCACAAAACGAACTCGGTATATTTTAATTTGTTGACGAACGCTTTCTGGCTTTCAAGAGAAATTCCTCAATTCCCAAAAATATCCAGTTGAAGATTTTTAAGACGAACTGCAAATGATAAAGAAACTCAGTGCTAGACTGAACTTGTTTGGGACCTAATACCACTGGAAAATGTTAAAAAATAAACAAAAGTGGTCCCAACAGTCGATATCGGCCCTCTTCGAAGTAAGAGTAGTCGTATTTATGGTCGGCATGAAATTCCTCAAGTCAGTTTATAGGTATGGACACTTTCTATCCTAACGAATATCGGTGTAGGTCCAAAATAAGTCATTGCAACAAGCCAAATTATTGGACATTTTGGCACTGAAACATACCGTTCTTTGAAAAATTGCTGAACGAACGTTAGGGAATACAATATTTATACTTGTATAAAAATGTTTCAAAATTCCAGGGTTATATGAAATTGAACTAAACGTATAATGGAAACGAAAAACTATTTCAAAATGCCAAACTCAGACAATACGCAGAAGAATGGGGTTCTGAATATATTTTCAAACATGCTATCGCATAATATTTTACCGATGGCAGATACCACTGTAGAATTGGACAGTCAAAAACAATTCTAAATTTCCATGCGTTCAATTCCGTTGTCGGTATTTTGCCCAACCAACAGTGTTCTCTTGCATGTATGGTTTAACGGTTCCTCAAAAACGTGCAGTGGATTTTTTGCCGACGGCTAATTTGCAATGAAAAGAGTTCATTAACATTTTACAATGAAAAATTCTTTAAGCCGTATAAAAACATCTATATAAAGCACACGCGACAACGCGAAACAAAGCCCTTTCTTGACACAATCCCAGCGAGCGAGTCACCCAAGCCGACGCTGCGGAGACCGAACAGAAAGGTTGGCCAGCGCAGATGTCTCATTAACATAGCAGGCGGGCGTAATGAGACCGAAGTACAAGCGCGGGATGCGCCAACCTGTCCACCAAACCGACGACACGCTAGAGAAAAACCAGGACAGAGCGACCGCTCCGAGGGAGAGACTGTCGCACCAACTGGCTCCGAGACGCGCAAAGAGAATTCTTACTTGCCAGGAAAGACCGTCCGTAGTGGCGAACAAAAGATGTTCTCTATCAAGCAACTCGCCGTTCTTCCATAAAGTTTATTGAAAGGATAGGCTACTGTTCCAAAAATGAAAATTTCGTTAAGATTAATATAATCCTGATTTGTGCGTTTGTACTTCACAACTAAACGAGAAATCAGGAACGAGTTAATGTTCATGCAGGACATGCTCATCGGTCTGGGTGCCTCGTTATGCAGCACTGTACTTCACTCACCTCCTTAATTAAGATGCAACTCAGCAGTGGCGACTCCAGGAAGTGTACACGACGTTTATTGTCCAACGCCAATTAAGAAAATTCAAATTAATACACAAGACGGATAATATATGACGCTGGGCAAATGTTGAAAAAAGATTTGGAGAAAAATACAAATAGGGCTTGCAAAATTATGAATATCATACACGTCATCTTTAAAAAATGCAGAAACAGCACTCGTAAGCAATGGAAAAACTTAATGTTTGTCTAAAGCCTAACATTTTCACCAGACAAACATGGCTCAGTCAATGGCACGTGCTGGAAACTCAAAACGCAACCAGTGAATGAACTAAAAGTAGCCAGTGAGAAATCTCTTGCTCGAAGAACTCTCCTATTACTCTAGTTGGTGAAACTGCAATTGCATCTTACCTTAGTTCTGTAGAGCGGGATGGTAAAGTCCCAGTCGGGAGCAACAAAGAGATATCCACATTTGGATACACTGCGACTCGCCTGGGGAAAAAAAAAGAGGGTTGATTAAAAACTGAATAAATTATAATTCAAGAACGGAAATGTGAAAAACAAAGGCATTGCGTTCAGTGCTGACTACACTTCATGACAGGACTCACACGCAGTAAAATTAAGAAAGGTTTCAATTTTCTATCGAGAGCTATTTGAAACTGCAAAGTTGCCAAATTCATAAATGAATAGACCAATCAATCGAGAGCCCGATCTTCGTTGTGCGACATACTTCCAATAAAACCAAAACTTGAAGGATTTACACATTGCTTGTGATGCGACCCATCAATGGGTCGTGCTTAAGTTCTTCCTACTGCGAAACGACCCATCGATGGGTCGTTTGAAAAATTTTAACAATCTTTTAAATTTAATTGTGCTTTATGGACCCAATTAATTTTTGATATTTGTAAAAACGCCGGAAACTTTTAAATTTGAGTTAAATATTGAACTTCAGTTTAACTCATAGCGGTCACCGTGTTAATCACAAACAAATGAAATAACAAATCGGGAACACAGTTAGCAATGAACGACATCGTTGTTCACGGGAACGCGAAAGAACGGCTTTGAAAGATGAAGGGAAGGTCACCGAACATTGAATTCTCAACCGAACGCACGAACTGTCTATGGAAATCGGCGGATGGAGAGAGCCGCTCCACGCACTGAGTAAGGGACATAAAGCAAGGTCACGACAGAACATACACGTACGACTCAGCCAAGTAAGGGGCCACACACTAAGTACGGTGGTGCCAGTGCCAAATGGATAGAATGCCCGCAACGCGTGGCTGATACGAATACAGCTACAGGGTCACGAAGACACGGACGAGTGGACACTTCAATATATTCAAGTAAAAACGAATTAAGAACGTAAATTTGAAGTAAAAAAAAAGAAGTACAGCTTTTCTCTGATAAGAATTAAGGCAACTAGGATCGGTTTCTCTACGCCTTAAATTGTTCCATCCCTGCCGTACGAAAATAAACCCAAAAATTAGTTAAGCCCAATAATACAATTTATTTCTAACCATGACAGCCAGCCAACATATTAGAAAAGTTAGTTTAATAAGCCTCCCTAACCACAACAAAGGTGTTCCGCAGAGATAATATTAATACACCATTTAATATGGAGTTAAGGGAACGAGGAATCTAGGCACAAGGCGTATTCCCACACAAGATCTGCAGTTCGTAAAAACAGTAAGTTAAGAATTAAGTTCAAGAAACCCCATGGAAGTTGAAGAAAGTAGTAGACGCTGAAATAGAGGACAGCAGTGAATCAAAAATAGATGGTCACGAAACAAAAAAAACTTAGCCATCTCAGCAAGAGGAAGGCCTACGTAAACTTCATCTCAGGTCTTATCTCAACCCTGTGAGTGCTAATTCTCACAGGTACAGTAACTGTATCCCCTGAGAGAAATAACATCGGTAACTGCACTTCAATGAGAGCATTTGTGCGCTGATCAAAACCAAATAAAGCTTCATACAAAAAAAAGAAGAACTCAAAAAATATTCCAGGCAAACAGAGTTGGAACGTTTTCTAACTTTTCTCCATATTCATTATGAGAATTTATGTACTATTCAGTAAAGCTTTTTGTGTGTCCAGAAATTCGCACACCACATGAACAAATAATCAAATCATAAAAATATTTAGCCAATCTAAGTTATAGTTTGATTAATTGATAAATCACACTCAATTAAGAGAAGCAAATATACTTAGCACTTTAAAACCGAAACCTGGTGAATCAATAAGTCAGCTTCGCCCATCTACCTACTCGCAGGTAGGTAAATACCTATCGAACAAACGAACAGATCGCACGCGTGATAGTTTAACCCACATTCCTGCAATTAGCACGCATGAAATCTTTTCCGATACCACATGGTCTGACTGAGTCATTTGCGGTGTGCATCGAACACAGACATATTGAGGATTAGATTATAGATTCCATTATAGGTTAGTTTAAGCCTCCCTAACCGATTGAAAACAAAGCGTATCGAAGAGAGGAAGGAAGAAGGCCCCATTTAGTATGGATATTAGGGAATGTGGAATCAATGCAGAAGGGGCATAGAAACAGTAAGTTGGGAAAGAAGTTCATGAAACAAGATAATAGTTGAAGAAGAAAGTAGTAGGTGCTGAAAAACAGGACAGCAGAGAACCGAAAAAGGTGGTCCTTAACACGGCAAAAAAACATTTAACTTCAACAAAAAGAAGGCCAACCTAACTCTCAGCTCGGACCCTCACACATTTTCCCCCTGGGAGCGAAAATTCCCATAGATACAATAGTTGCATCCTCCTAAGGGGGATATATCGAGGACAAAAATTAAATTAAATTAGATGTTATTTTAAGCCTCCTTAACTGAAACAAAAGCGTTCCAAAGAGAGGAAGGACGAAAACACTATTTAGAATGGACTTGATAGAACATGAAATCTATGCACAAGGGACATAGAAACAGTAAGTTGAGAAAGAAGTTTACAAGATAAAAGTTGAAGAAGAAAGTAATAGATACTGAAAAACAGGACAGCAGTGAACCGAAAACAGATGATCCATAATAAAACAAAAAACATCTTATTTCAATCTGAAGAAAGCCTACCTAACTCTCCGCTCGGGACTTCAGACTGTCCCCCTGGAGTGCTAATTCCCATAGATACAATCGTTGTGTGATACTGAAGACAAACTGCAGGTCGTATCAGTATTGGGTACTTTCTCTTTACTACGAGCGCATCACTCAGACGAACCCTTCACCAAATAAAAAACCGCGATAAACTTGGTCAAAGATCGATAACAGGCCCATAAGGACCATCGTCCCATAAAAATGAAGAAAGAGTACGAAAGAACTATGGTGCTCGTGAAATTTCAAAAAAAAGACATCTGCTATCTCCGCGAGGGAATGGCAGGAAACGAACAAAGCTCACCTGAACATAACAGTAGATTAACAAACACTACAAGCGATAGTGACGACAGTGAGTAGCTCGGCAGAACACCGTCAAGTTCCATCAGTCTCTGCTTTTTCGGAGGAGCTTAAAATAAGCATGGTCTCGCCTCACCCACCAGACAGGAGGGCTATAGGGCTCAAGCGCTAACGTCGACCTTGTGCAAGCAGACCGGGCTGTGGTCAACGAGGTGATTTAGCACCTCTTGGGGCGATGCGATAAGACGAGTGTGCGGATCACTGTCACACCAATCCCAATTGAGGGCAGAAGCCAAGCGGCCTAGGAAGAGGCACGTCGAGATCGACGAGTTCAATCCGTTACAAATGTTTAGCTCAGCATCGTCTCTGAAGGTTTCGTGAATTATCGGTAGCTTCGAACTCGATAAGCAATTGCTGAATCTTCTCTTGAAGGACATCGCTTGACCATCACCTCACTTGCGTGAACTAACGCCAATACAAATGCTTCTGCAAAATTGCCCCTGCATTTGGCTCATTTGGAACATATTTCACCGCTGAATGGTCAAAGCCATTATATACGACGCAGCCCTTACAAAGAGGACGTTCGCGATTCGTTAGACGGGATAACGATTTTGATTTCGCTCGATCTTCGTTCATGATTAAAACGTCCTGCGTTTCAGGTTCTTCACAAAACTTGTTTTCACTACGAATGGATCTAGACCTATGATGACAAACTATGTATCCGTGATACAGACCTTAATTTCTAACGGATATGGCTGAGCAATAAAAATTTCGCGGTAACATTTTATTTAGCAGTAACTCGTTACCAGTTACGAAACCGACATGTTATATTTCATTCATAACAGCAGGCATATGCATGATGTAATAGGATGAATTATCAAGCTGGTCATAGCCGAGTGGTTATTAAGACGCTCATTACTAGCTGAGAGAAATGAAAATAAAGTTGAGGTTCAACGAACAAAACGGTTATTACCTTCATTCTAGCACATTAACTTTGAAATATGAGGAAATATTTTTCTCTTCTGGAATTTACAATGTAGAATTTCATTCGGTTACACTTAATTAAGAGCTATAGGGTCAGTTATAATGTCGTTAAACGGCTGCTAATAATCGAACAAAAATGAAGTCATCGACCCTAGTTCAAATCTAGAATCGAAACCTAAATAAAATAACCTAACATAATTGTTCAATAATGACCTATGAAAATTTTACAGAAAATGTATATTACCGGGAATAAAAATCTCGTCTAAAAACCTAGATGATAAAAATAAAATATAACTCAAGAGTTCAACATTTCTGGACAGCATCAACATGCAGATACTAATGCACAAGTATTGGACTGTCCAGCTTCTAACAAAACACACAAAAGGTAAAAGCCCCAAAGAGTATAGATAGGAGTTGAGAAAATTCACGCAGGGAGGCTACCATAGATTCAGAAATCTGATACGGGAGGAGACCTAAAAGTGGCCAGTTACAACGCTCCTTAGACAAGGTACAGAACCTGGCCAGGTTTACGGTAAAAGTAAAGCGAGCGACACGGCTGTGTGAAGCTGACCACAGAACGCTGCCACAGCACCGCTGGTATCACGGGACATGATAGCGGTGCCTGAGACTGCATGATGGCGACAAGCTCGGCCACAGCGTTGCACGCTCTATATGTCACAATGACGACCGCCGATTTATTACTCTGGCATTCGCCGCCAAGTCCGTGAAAGAGAGTCGGTTTCCAGCATAGACAAATGACTAAAATGTCTAAAAACGACTTTACAAGATAGCAAACTTTCAGGAAACATGATCGTCCTTTCAATAAACGTCACCACATCGAGAATTTTCACAAACCGCAAAACTGTGCGGTAAAACCTGCTTTCCTTACTCCACTTGCGAGGGAAGCTCGTTAGGGGAAATTTTGAGTTAGAAAGCTAAGGTGTTTATTAGCGTCATAAATTCCATTGATATTATTTCATCTGTAATGAGGCCTTAAAAGACACCACAACTCACGAGTGAGATTGACTATGTGAGGAGAGCTCCAACTGAGCGCACCGGAGTTCCAATAATAACCATCATAAAGCTGACGATTATTGCAGCCGAATACACGACGACTAACGACGTTGCAGTCACCATTAAGTCTGGTGAGAGGAAAGCCGGGAGAAGCCTTAGGTGGACAGGCAGGAAACCGCACGCCAACAAAGGGAGGAGATTGAAGGGCGGTGCGAAAGGTCACATAGGAAATGATCCCAAGCAAGAAATAATATCCTTAGAAAACTAAAGGGAAACTTTATCCTTAAAACCTGTTGCAATGAAAAACGGCACGATAGAACAAAGTTTGATTTTTCAGCAGAAGCATGCATGAATGCATAGGCGATCAATTTCACAACACGCGCACAATACAAATAACTAATTGAATCTTTACAGGTCAGACCAATTCATCCACTCAAAAGAAAATTCTCAACAGCCATTTGCTGAAACTAATGATTTAAGTGTTTCTGGACAGCAAATGAACTCGGAAATCTCATGAGTAGATTTTTATGCAAAGGACTCTTTTTAGAAAAGTTGTTACAATGACCATAATTATTAATCCATTTTATACCCGATAAGCACATTGATTTTTCCCACGGTCAAAAGGGCAGAGTTTCATTACAGGCTGAGAGCACAAGTTTGTCTTTCAAGGCTGCTTTCACAATAACTATTCCAGTCGCATCGAAAAGGTACAATGTTGAGTGACCGCAGAATGTAGATAAGGCACTGAAATTCACAAAAGGCACGTCCATTGTGGTTGCAGTACTTTGCTGCACCAAAGTACACATAAAATACCTCAAAAATGGAAAAAAATTCTTAACAAGTAACGCACAACGGAGAAATCCATGTGAAGCGCGTTCTCGTCAGATTTTATACATGTTTACTTTTAGTACCACAGATTTTCAATTTCAACACCAAAAACAGCAATATTATTGACTTCAAACAATGAACGCAAAAACGCATCTCCCCTGGAATCCATAAGGTTAAAAGCCACTGAACTAGATATCGGAACATGCAACGCAAGTAAAATCATAACGACTCCGCTGAGTGGCGAGTGTCAGCACCGAGAGGCCATTAAGGTAAAACGGAAACGAGCGCTAGAACCTGTTGAAGTCATGGTCTATTTAAAGATCATAAGAAAGAATCTTTATAGACACTTGAAGTTGCCAGGAAATCAGCACTATAAGCGCAGCTTGTTAGCCAGATAAATGGAACTCAGCAACGTCATGTGAACCAACGTATTACTGGAAAGCGCAACCAGTTGAGTAGATAAATTGCTACTGCCAAGCACAGCCAGTTAAATAAGTCAACATATATCAAGCATCCCTCGTTCAACACATAAGTTGCTGCGCATCACTGGCAAAGAAGTGCATTAATTTCTATCTAGCACGGTTAATTAAACAGAGAATTACTTCAACAACTACAGCCAGATGAACAGACAAATTTCGGTCCAGCCCAGTAACTTGAACAGCGAATTGTTGTCAAACCCAAGGACTTAAACAGATAAATTTCTATGAATCATGTGTAACTTTAACAGCGAATTGCTGAATTGTTACCCAACACCATCAGTTAGCCGCTAAATACCACAACGCACTTGCTCTCAAATACACAATTACTTAGCATTGCCGATGCGAAAGAAAGACCGGCATGAGGCTCTTCCACCTAACCAGATACGCACAGAACGCGAGAAGAGGCAGGAAGCGTTCCAGCCATTATTCTCTTTAGACTGAGGTCACAAGAAAGCACCTCAGCACGAGAAAAATCAATTTTTTTTTAAGAAACTAGGATATAAATCTTCTCGATGAACAACTAGTATGCAGACAGACGACGACTGGAACATCGTCTCGTGCACATGAATAAGAAAGCTTACACGAAAATGAATTTTCCGATGAAAAGCTGGAATGATTGCTCCAACACCAGTTTACTTTAAGCAACGTCCCGCGAAGTATACTCGAGGCACTGATAGTGTAGTAAATTGACAATAATGACTAAATAATTACAATTGCGCAAATGCTATCAGGTTACAGAATGTCCTTACACCAGCAGAAAACACCTCAGCGAGGCGACAAAGAAAGAAAAAAATAAGCGTAGAAAGTCCTTCCACAAGAAGCCAGATGCACGTGACTGTCTTCCCTTATGTAGAGAAACTCGGAAAAAACTGAATGGTATGTTATGTAACTGTGAACGAACCAGCCAGAAAAAATAGTCTCAAGGGTCACTAATTTCCCCGCGTCCAAAAGCAAGGATCGATTTCGCCAGTACTTGTCCTCAAATGGAATTTCGAAACCCTACTTGACATGAACGAGGCATAAAATTCTTGAAAGTTATACATCAGAACTGGGTTACAACACAACTACCGTTCTCCGCCCTCATTTCAAACTCACACTCCAAGAACAGTTCAAATTAGTTTCTGATACAGTGGAACTACGATCAGGTAAGGTTTTAACTAGTCAACTGCATAAAGCTTAAACATACACCGGTTTAACACTTTGACTGCGCCAGGTCAAACTGAAGTTTAATATTCAACTTGAATTTAAAGTCAATTGTAGTAAGCGGTGTGGAAAATACCCAACATTAACTAGACCGTGCATGTCTTCATGTAGTTTTGATTTAGTATTTATGAAGGTTGAGTTTGTAACTACTAGTTAGTCAGCAGCATTATGAAAACTCTCTCAGTGACCACCGGTGGCTCACGTCACAGTCAAAGTGTTAAATGCCAGCTCAATGCACGCTCCCTTGGGGACTTGAGATGTGCTGTCTGCAGTGAACAGGCTGCGGATCCTTCGGAATACCATGAGAAACGTTGCGTCCCTAAAGAGCGCTGTTCAAACCTCAACAGCCTTACCACGTTATGAAGTTAAAACGCCTCCACAAAACGTGCACATATTCTCTAGCCCAGCATAATCGTCCTGATGAAAAAATTCCCGTCTTCGATTGGTTTTAGTTAGAGTTATGTTAGGTTAGATTTTTAGTAACTGTAATTTAGTCTCCCTTCGTGTAACAAAGGCGTTTCAAGAGAAGCAAGATGAGGGCACCATTTACCAAGAAATGGATGGAACTAGGAATTCATGCACAAGGTGAGCTCCAACACCCTGCGCATAGCAACAGTAAAGTTAAAAAAAGTTTACGAAACAAATAGAAATTGAAGAAGAAAGTGATAGGTTCTGAAGAAAGAACGGTCGTAAAGCGGTAAAAGGTGATCCATAACAGAACAAAAAGATATTCTATTCCAACAACTTCATTTCAAAATTTTCTCTGAGAGCGCTAATTCTCATAGATAAAATGTTTGCGTTCTACTGAGACGCGTGGTATCAAAATTAAGAACATCAAAAACAGCCGCAACTGCAGCAGCGGTAAAAAGAACACTCCATACGGAAGTACGATGACCAGCAGAAGTGATACCTCATGGACCCCACTTGAGCAGCAGCACCAGTAAGAATAAGAGTAAAATGAATGACCAATACAAGCGACGCCTTTTGAATCTCGTCACACGCAATAGTGAAATGAACAAATCATACGGATGTACTATGGCCAGTATAAGCGACACCTCGGAAATCCCTCGACAGACAGCCGTAAAATGAACAAGCCATAAGAAGGCACCATGATCACTCTACGCAACGCCTATCGAATCCCACAGCAAGCAGCGACAGGGAAATGACCAAGTCATAGGAAGAAGACACCATGACCACCAGAAGCGACACCTCATGCGCCTCGCCACACGCAGCAGTAAAATGATCAAACCATAAGGATGCACCAACATTACTGCAAGCAACGCCTCTCGAATCCCACAACAAGCAGCAACAGGGAAACGACCAAGTCATAGGAAGGCACCATGACCACCAGAAGCGACACCCCATGAGCCGCGCCACACGCAGCAGCGTGAGGCCGACTACAACACGCATCAGAGCCGTGCGTCAGGGCGACCACAATTAGAACACAACACGGAGCGGCGAGCGTGGGACGGCGGCGCGCGACCGACACAACACCGCGCAGAGCTTGTGCTGCAGCTGCCCACATAGCACTCCACTTACTGCTCATGAAGATGCTCTCAGCGTGGAGTAATTCTACTCTCGCGTCATAGGTAGCTTGCTATTATGAATCGAAGTATAATTGGACTCAAGTTACTACACCTAAAGTGATGAAATACTTTCTCTTCATCACACACCATTTCCACATGAGGTTATGGACATTAATTTCGACAACCGTTTGGGATACAGATGTAAATTCATATTCATCACGAAGTCTTTATCTCATGGCATAGATTGGAATTTTCATATCTATCACTTAAATTGGCAAATGAATGGGAAATAAATTCTCATTTAATACAACAAATTTTGGTAATGAAAAGTGTGTTCAAAAAAGATGCTTGAAAGATCGAATTTTAATCAATGGAAAATATAATAAAGAACTAAAATTACTAACCAATACACAAATGCTTGGACATTGTGGGGTACGGGCAGTATTTCAAACACTAAGAATTGAAATTTGTCCTTCACAATGTTGCACAACTGTTAGAAATTCGTTGTGAATATGATTAGAACCCTTGATTAGATTAGATTATTAGTTAGTTTAAGCCTCCCTATCCGCTACAAAGGCGATCCAAAGAGAGGAAGGAGGAAGGCACCATTTAGTATGGAGTTTAGGGAACGTGGAATCTACGCAGAAAGGGCATCGAAACAGTAAGATGAGAAAGAATTTTATGAAACAAGATCAAAGTTCAAGAAGAAAGTAGTAGGTGTTGAAAAAACAGGACAGCAGTGAACCGAAAAAAGATGGTCCGTAACAGAACAAAAACCTGTTATTTCAACAAAAAGGAAGTCTACCTAACCCTTAGCTCGGGCCCTCACATAGTCCCCCTGGGAGCACTAATTCCCATAGATACAATAGTTGTATCCCCCTGAGGGGTTAGAACCCTTGAAATTATGTGTGATGAGTAATAAGTAAATTATTTGTAATTGAATAAAAAACTGCTCATATTCAACTAGTAGTTAGGAAGATAACCGCAAGAGCAGTAATTTCAAACTCGTCAACTGAGAAACACGATTTCCAGTAACTTCTGGTAATAACAGACAAACTGACATTACTGCCGGCCCTAATTTTTCATTTGGGTACGTGTTCACATTACCCTAATTTCTTATCCACCAAGCAGAAAATTCAAGAATACGTTCACTCAAAATAAGCAAAATTTAGACAAAGAATAAATTTTGAAATCAAGCATTTTAACTTCGTTGCAAGGCACAAGAACTTGAGATGCACTCGAAGCAGTAAAATATTAAATGAGCAAATGTGCACGACAAAATCTCTTTATAGTCACAGCGCTTTGCATCCACTCGCATGTGCTTAGATAAAACAGTCATCATAACGTAGGTCATATATTTTCTAATCGCACACAATGGGGGCGGTTCAAAACGCTGTTCATGAGAAATATCAGAAGGAGGTTTCAAAGTTCGAGTTTTGCCCTCTGCTGCTATGTAGAGTTTTGTTTATCTTCACAGTACCCTGGTCATTTGGACAAGATCGGAGAGAGTTCGCCAAGAGTGGTGTTTCAAGCATTAAATTTAAACGATCAGGAGGAAGTGATCCTATCTGTTCAACAAAACAAATTTGATGAACTGAATACTTTACTGGAACAATGATTAATTTAGCCTGGCTTTAATTCATGGGGCATTTGTTCAAGAATTGCATCAAACATTTCTGAAAATTAATTGGGATTCGAACAACTCTTTCGATCCTCAAACGATTTTTTACCTCTCAAATTCAATTATTTGAACGGCACTCAGGTTCACACCTCATCGGAGCCAATGCCATAAAACTGACACAAACAATCAAAGATGCACACACGCATGTTAATAAAACGAACATCAATAATGAATGAACTTGACAAGCGTTATTATACAAAAAAGTAAAACCGTCCTCAACCTCTAAAAAATTCCTGTCGTGGTCGTTGAGAGCAACTTCAAAAATGAGTTTTAATTATAATACAGTCTGGCCGCAGAGACAGAGCAATAGTTCACAATCCGAGCGCTTGGTGCAGCAGTGGCGCAAGAGGCGTGTGCTGGTGGGTGTGTGACGGCGCTGGGATGTTAACAAACCGGATAGAACAGACGATTTAGTGACGCATCCTCCTATTTCCTTTTACTCGGAGCTAAAACAAAAACTTGCGAACGTCAACTTAAATCGTTCATAACGATCAGTAATTCGTTCATAAATCGATTCAGAGTCCTGATGGTCCACCTATTTAGAGTATCTCCATACTGTTTACGTGTATAGAATTAATACACCACTTACTAAGAATATTTCAGGTTACGTATACTTATTTGTAAAATCGTTGGGCGACACTCATAAATAAGAGGAAAATAAAGCGTAAAATGGATTTTTTCAACGTTTTTGCTTCAACTCGATGACTTGCCATTCATATGGTGTGGCAGCGAGCTAAAATAAATCCAAACAATATGAAACACAATAGCAATAAAAATGGCTATGCAACTTCATAAGAGAACCATACGTTCGTATAAAATCCTCACTTGGCTCATAAACCCTATAAATATTGATAGAAGTTATGAGTGAGTGCAAACAGCACTTGCATTTAGATTGATTGATTATAAAATAAGTTTTAGCCTCCCTTTACCATAACAATGATGTTCAAAGAGTAAGGATGAAGGCACCATTTAGTATGGAGTTAGAGAAACGTGGAATCTATGCACAAAGGGTGTTCCTGCAAAGGATTCCGTGCGCATAAAAACACTGAGATAATAAGAAAGGTTATGAAACAAGATAAAAGTTGAAGAGAAAGTCAGAGGTGCTGAAAAACAGGACAGCAGTGAACCGAAAAAAAATGGTCCTTAACAAAACAAAAAACATTTTATTTCAACAAAATGAAGGCCCACCTAACTCTCAGCTCAGGACCTCACATTTTCCTCCTGGGAGCGCTAATTCCCATACATACAATAGTTGTCTCCCCCTGAGGGGAACTTTTATTAAGGAAAACTATGCTTGCAGTTTCGAGACGATGATCCACCAACAGATCCACTCTATCAGTTAAACGACGAGCACAACAAATGTGAAGGCTGAGAGCTGCACACAGGGACACGAAAGCACAATCTCCACTCATGTGAGAAGAGTACGGAAAAAAGCCATCATAACGGACCATGACGACCACGAAGAAGGACGCGTTACTATGGCCTGGCGTCACGCTGGGCTACGCGCCCTAACGCGTTAGGGACACGCCACGACGCCGTTACACACATAAGCACCACAGGCTAATATTTCCACCACTGTAACACCAGGAACAATGAATTTCAGAACTCAACGTACGGTAAGTAAACACAGCTACTCTCCTATTACCCACACGCATGCCGTAGAAAGCTTCAGTGGTCGTTCTCAGCGTTCGGACTAGACAGCCGTTCGTAATAACACAACGCATGCGATCGGCTTATAACAGCAGAATAGAGCTCTGGGTATGAAGAATTCTTATGAATAAGTTATGAAATAAGATCGTTTTCGGACTGCTTCTTGATTCCAGTAACTTTCCTCACTGTGGATACAAATTCAAACCAAGTTAAATTAGCGCACTGCACTAGCCTAATGATTCCAAGAGCAAGTGATGATCGAAATTAACACTGAATTACTGAGTTTTTTTTGCAAAAGTTGTTAGAGAACAGCACTTTCAACAAACGTAGGGATAGTAGCACATTAGTTTCACGTGGGCAATAATTTTCATAAAATTTCAATCCGTCAACAGTGATCCAGACAGCTTTTCGATTACTCTCTAAAATGATCTCGGGTTAGTATGCCAATGTCATACATACTAACCCGTTTGAATAATAATACACAATGATTCGTCTCATGAATTTACCAGAATATGAGTCGGACTAGAATCAAAAAAATAAAATTGGCGATGCTTAATAAGAACGTACACCTCAATATTACTTGCACCACAACGCGCGAATCCAAAATACTCAAAGTACTGACAACGTCCGCGAGATGACCATAGCACAAGTGTAAACCGTGTACTTTTCGTCTCAATTGGCCATCCATACAAGCTAAAAAATTCTTACACGTACTGAAATTATACTTAATCTTCTATGCAGTTCCAAGCCTTAAAAAACGAGGTTTACATCCATGCTATATACAATTTCGCCGTGGATGGTGGTCACGGTAGAGGAAACAAGGTAGAGTTATTTCTATGGGGAAAAACATTTCCTCTTGTTCAGCTAGCCAATAGCACGGCTTCATTTCAAACAAACTTCATATGCCTATGACCCTACCGCCGTCGTTTTCCAGCGCACATAGCGGCCGTGAACTCGTGGCTGAGAACACATGAGCAGCATGAGAGGAAGGCACGAGCCAAGGAGGGAGTGCTTGTAGCCCCGCCATTCCTGCAGCGAGAAGACGAGCAGGGTTGAGCAGCCCACACAGAGGGACCTTTGAGGTCTCCTCGGTAGGTCCTCTCTCCCTTCATGCGGGTGCCGTCTTGTGCATTTTATCGCTTTCTCAGCGTCCATTGAACTTATCAGGCCAACTTTGAGGAGTTCTCTACAAAAGTCTATGCTATAAAATTTCAACTATGCAAGGAAAATGATCAATTGAGAAATTTCTAATTCTCGGAAAGTTGCCGATCCGGATAGGGCGACAAACAGTGCACGCACTTCTGGGACATCAAAAGAAGAGTTAACAAAATCTGTTTTGCTGCATCAAAATTATTATGATTATACCAGCTAGTCTAAGAATCAAAGACGATCTCAGGAGAGGAAAGAGAAAGGGCCGTTCAGAAAGTAGACGAGTAACCTATGCACAAGGAGTGCTCCCACACAGGGGACTCTGCGGATAGAAAAGGAATATAAAAAAGATAGGGAAAGCTAAGACAGAAGAGATAGCGAAAAATGCTTGAAAATTTAAAATAAAAACAAAGAACAAAGTCCCGCAGGCCTATTATAGCTGAGAAAACCTAGCAATGTTTTCCCTAGGGATGCCAGTCCCTATAGCATACGATAAACAAACCTAACTCAAGTCCATTGCCTATCCCACGCCCCCTGAGAAGTTTGCTACATCATCCTGAGCGCTCACTGAAAGTAGCGCTTCAGAGAAATAATCCCTTGTGGCGGTATAAAGACGTAAGCCTGAGCTTACAATTAATTCACGACAGAAACTTTATTAATTATTTATCCACGGAGATATCCTAGCTCGAACACATAGGCCGACTAAAAAGGCACGTTTTGGCAATTTTAAATTTTATGATCCCAATGAGCGTATGATCATAATGAGCGCACGATCATAGTAAGCATATGATCATTGTGAGCGTGTGATAATCAAGAGAGTGTGATAATTAAGAGAGTGTGATAATTAAGAGAGTGTGATAATTAAGAGAGTGTGATAATTAAGAGAGTGTGATAAGTAAGAGCATATGATCATTATGAACGATTGATCATTATGAACGAATGATCACTGTGAGCGCATGATCACTTTGAGGGGTAGAAGATTCGCAGAGTAACGTAAAAATTTAAATCTATAAAATTTAGTATTGCGTTGACAGCACGATTGCCAGGTGTCACACGGCCGGCCCAGGATCCAAGCTTCGAATTTCTCACCATCTAGTTGAAGTAACTTCAAGTTTTTAAACAAACAACAACCAAGCGTGATACAAATGAAGAGAAATAAGCCCGTAAGCGCGGGTGAATAAACCCGAACACAGGCGAGCAAATCGTAGAATTGAATGCGTATTGAGCATGACGGCTGCTTTTGCAGTGCAAATAAATGCACGCTCACACAGAGCGCCATGGACGGAACGCGGTCCACATGAGTGGGATCTTCACCGCGGTATACCGGGATGTTCACTCGCAACTTCCCAAGTACCTGAGCAGGGCGCGCTCTGTCACGCCACTACAGCGCAGCTTGCTGCGCCAGCTTTACAAAAAAAAATATTCAATTCTCAAATGTTTCTTTTTATTATAATACCACTAATCACAATAGCAGTGGCTAAATATGGACGTGTATAAAATAAGTTCCGACCATTGCACAAAATAAGGTCACTACCTACGCATTGTAAATAGATATTTAATTTTCAATGCAAAATATTTGCTCAAGTTTGTTGGACACAGCATCATTTCTCTCGGTGTACTCGATTCTTTTTGTACATTTCACAGCACTGAGGCAGTATGGTAGCGGGTTCGTAATTCCAGTTGGTACATGAGAAATCGAGCATAAAAACGAGGAGGCTCATATTTGTATGTTTGATCAGACGTAACGCTATTATATCATCTGAGAGTTCTGTAACGTGCGGGAGACTAGCATCTACGTGCAAACCTAGCTATATTTGCCACTATGATTACTATTTTCATTGCTATTTTTCTTATTATATTATTTAGTTAAAGACACCATAGCCACCATCTACAACAAAGGCGATCTCAAGAGAGTGAAGAGAAAAGGCCATTTAGTATCGACTCTAGAAAACGAGGAATCTATGCAGAATGTGTGTCCCAACAAAGGCTACCCTACGCACGAAGTCCCGAAGGTTCATCTATAACCAAAGAGACTCGGTAACCACAACAGAAAGTCATCTCTTACAACGTTTTTATTCGGATTTGTTTGAAACAATCAAAATGAATTTTTCATCAAAAAAATGCCGCATGAAGAACCAACAGCAAGAAAAATAAGTTTTGAAGAGCAGTTTAGAAACAAAACTTATACTTTGCAGGCACAAGCTACGAACGTAACGATTCCAATGCTTTATTATGCAGAGGCAGACACAACCAAAGAAAGAGAGAAGACAGTGTACGTACGGATACAAATACTGAGCAAGGGTGCACTCGGGCGAGAACACTGCGCTCGTAAGAAATAGTTAGATCTACAGATTTGAGGAGCACTTAAGCAAACCAACATTTTTTTGGCCCACACACAGTCTAAGACTTTTAACGCCACCCGCAACGTCTACGTTCAGGTGACAAGTTTACTCGTATGTTCAGAAACTATACCAAGATGGCGCTACTCTTAAAGTAATTGGGCTATTTTCCTGTAAAAATTCGAGATTCAGGCCATAGCAGTACGTCATTGTATCTCAATGACGACTGCAATGGAATAAAAAAAACAGAATGGCGGCAGATATTTGATCAGGCTAACCTTCAGACAAATGTCACAAGCGTGAAGTCGAAAGAGACAATGGTATGGTACATCAAAATTAAAGTGGCTTCAAATAAGATCTTACTTTCGATAATGAGATCATTTCGGTGTTGAATAAAGCATTCCCGCATTTAAATTACAGGATTTAAACCATTTTTTCCAACAGTTACATAACACGGTGAAACTAGTGATATTTTAACAGATGTTAAACGAAACCTTCAGGTGGCTTTAGTAACGTAACAAAAGACACTATAATACTTCTTCCAACAGAAAACCTGAGGAACCGCAGAAGGCGTGCTGTAACCCAACAGGAAGTTCGCTTGACGTCAAAATTCATTGCATGACATACAAAACTCGTTCACTTCATTTTCTACAACTCATTAGCCCCGCACTCGCTGAGCAAAGCAGCAAAACACAGTGCGAGAACAACATACAGCAAAAATAAGCGTCGCAGAGAGGCCCCACCACGCTCACTTCAGAAATGTTTCAACAGCCATCGGCTGCTCGAGCGTGAAATAGGAGGAAGCCCCGAACATCAGTTTGCAATTCCTATCATTTCAGGTATTAAATGCCTAAAAGCGTCTTTTACTGATCTCCAACGGCGTTACAAGTTTGAGTATTTTCGGGTACCGCAATACGGAGTATGGGACCTAAAACTTCTTAGTCTTGTTTTCCTAGTTCTGCTTGGCTATGAAACCGGCAACTGTGCTGACGAAAGGGTCCATTACCTCATAATATTGGCAGTCACGAGCCACAACAACCTGTACACACAACCGTGCTCCACGATCTTGACTCCACCATATTCCTCGATGGACTTCTTGAAAATCAAGGCCAAATGATTTTACTTTAATTCGCTATGTAATGCGATAGATCGATGTGCTAAAAGCTAGCTCACAGCGTAAAAGTTATGAAAAAGTTAAACTATAATCCCGAGAAGGCAAAAACTACTATGATAAAAAAAATGTGAAAACCGAGAAAATAACTGCTCACTCTAACGAAAGAACTTTCGAAAGCAACTGCATTTGAGTACGAGCTCGCATTAACGAGCTCAATATCGGTCACAACTCACATCACCCTCCAAAAAATTAGAAAAACCAAGCAAATTCAGTTCAAAAAAGAGATTTTAACACTCAGCACTGCTAAATTCGTAACAAGCAGGACCACCTCCGAGGAACGCACCCCATCTTTCAGGGTCATCAACTAGAAGACTGACGCCGTCAGCACACATTCCTTTGTTGGAAATCGATAATCGTCTACTTCTGGACCGCTGAATTTTCATGTTCCACTACCCATCAATGCCCTGAAAAGATAACGACACGTGCGCGAAACACTGTAAATCGATTTTTTTAATCACACATTAGATTGGATTAAGAGTAAGTTTAAACCTCCATTACATCAAAAGCGTTCGCAACAGAGGAAAGAAGAAGGCACGACATTTAGTATGGAATTAAGGGAATGGGGAATCCATGCACAAGGGGTTCCCTCCTCACTCAGCGCATAGAAACGGTTGAAAAAAGCTCATGATCGAGAGATTGAAACGGTGCACACATAGGAAGAATTTCATGAAATGAAAGTTTAAAAAGAGAGTAAAAGATGCTGAAAAAAACAGCAGTGAACCAAAAAATATTTATTTGGAACGAAATAGAACATAAACTATCCTATTTTCAACAGAAGGAATTCCTCGCTAGCTTTCAGTTCAAGGATAGGAAAACGGCAGCGTTCCTTGAGGGCCTAAAATACTAACAAAAATTACAGTAACAGTTGAAGCAAAGGAAATCGCTCATATAAGCTAAGGTGTACGCAATTGATATTTGACACATAGAACTACAGAAAGTACTGATAAAATGTTCGAGCAAATTGATTAGTTGGAGAACGAAGTTGCGCTGAACAGAATATTTTAAAGCGTGTGAAACGAAACCTGTAGATCAATTAGTTTACTCATCTGTTGCACTGCTTCACTTAAACGAATTGATTAAATAAAAATAGAGGAAGTACCCTCCAAGCACGCAGTCTAATCTCAGTCCTCAGTTCCTATGCCATTGAAATTGGGTTGAGTTGTACTTTCCACCGCACAATCTATGTTCTATAACAGAAAAATTAAGGCAACCAGTTTGAGTTAAAGAGCATACATGTATGAACTATGTAAAACAAGCACAAGCATAAGGGCAAACAAAACACAATAAATTCAACATATGAACTTCCAAGAACGAAAAAACTTTTGTTCGAACCTTTCAAATTAATTGATTTACAAGTTAGCGTGCAGATGAGGAATAACGTGAGCGTGAGCATGATACAGGAATTATTTTCCATAATCAGCGCACGCATACATGGCACACCGATAAGGTGTCACCGGATTAGAAAATGCTGATACACAACAGGTGTGTGGAGACAGAAAAATCCCTGCCTTTGCGGTAAAAAAATACCACGGATTTTGACCCAGGTGAACTAAAGAGCCACAAGTGCAGGTAACAACGTGATGCTGTCCACAACATAATGGAGCTTAACAATGAGCTGGACGAGAGGCATAAAGAACGCTCAGCAGGGTGTAGGTCTCGCCATGGAAGTAAGCTATATAAATGCATGAGGCGGTAGGACCTCGGCTGGCTTCACACATCAAAACCCAGCCATACAAGACTGAAGTTTAAACACCGCATAATTGGACATCAAAAAAGAAACAATGGGACAATGAAATAGAGTAACGAACGGCTTACTACCACCAACCAAAATGGAAGCGCGGTGATCATACAACCACACGGTACAGCAACACGAACACACAAACCCATGACACAGAGGGATACAAGTACCGTAAAATGAACAGTGAGTTATTCCGAGTGCTGTCGAAGCGCCATGTTGCATGTTGGTCATTAGTGTAGGATAAGAAAAAGGTAACGAGCGATGAAAACAGGGCAGTCCTGACTGATCAGGCCCAAAAATTAATGCGGTGCTTTCTTTCGTTTGTAGTGAAGGCGAAGATGGAAATAATTGAAAAAACATTGAATGAAGACTCCGCGGAGGTCAAAGAGTTTAAAAGAAGCACAGGTAAAGAAAAAGGTTCCGAAACAACTTTTCGATAGAACTTCAAAAACAACACGGCAAAAGAAGTACAGACGAGCAAAAAGCAAAGAAAAAACACTGGGAAAAAATTGGTGTACGGGTAAGACTGAAACGAGACAACAGCCAGGTGACGAAAGAAGCGAGAGGCAAACGTTCGCACCGAGTTCGAACTAGGACCGTGAATAAAGCTGAAGATCACGAAGAATTGGACATTGTCGAGCATAAGCTTGGGCTGCGTGAGGCCCGTGAAGACCTGAAGGCTAGCGAGGTGATGCAGGGCACTCCAAATTAGGGGCTACGAGAGCCATTCCTTACATTCTCTGGGGATCACCCCTGACCTTGCCAAGCACCGGCGTGTCTCTGGTGCATTGTATGAAGTAATTCCTCCT
Source organism: Platorchestia sp. MABIK (assembly GCA_014220935.1). Taxonomy (NCBI): domain Eukaryota; kingdom Metazoa; phylum Arthropoda; class Malacostraca; order Amphipoda; family Talitridae; genus Platorchestia; species Platorchestia sp. MABIK. Next base: position 390,737 of record JACJUY010000066.1, read on the forward strand.
CGGGGTCACCTCAGACACAGCAAGTCCTCACAAGCACGCCCATGCACCCCACATACATCGCACCCATTCAACTTCACCGTAGATGCCGTCAATATTCACTGATGAGAACTGACAGCGTCCGGGGCTCAGCTATTGCGGGCCATCCAACGAGCCTGTGTAGCTAGTCTTACGCTTTGAGATTTCAAATTAATGGCTTACAGATAAGATAACTCGCTTCAAAATAATCTGTGGGGAAATAGTCCTCTACTTATGGAAAAACAAAATACCTTTTGTCATAGTATTTCGCAATGATGGATAACACGACATCCGCACAATGAGACCAACTTTCAAGACCTGCTTGACAGCGCGGGAGATAACCTCTCGCTATCGTTGAGCACTGGCGCAGCAATTTCCACCTGAGTTATTAGTTGTGTGTATTATGGTCCACAGCAACTAGTTTACCACGCGGTTACAATGGAGTCCTGTTAAACCCTTCAGAACCCTAATCGTTGCGTTTTCATGGAAAATGAAAGCTTTATTTAAATTTAAAATTTTAGACGTCGCTTGCTAGTGCTACAGCCCTCACTATGAATCGCCCCTCTGTTGGATGAGCGTAGCACACCCAGAAATGTTTATTCATGCATAGTGGATCCCGTATTGTGAATAGAAATTTTATTTCAAGTTAGTCTAAGTTTGCCTAACCACAACGAAGATATTTTCAGGAAAGGAAAAAACAAGGCACAATTTGATATGAAATAAAGAGAACAGAGAATCCACGCGCAAGATGTGTCCCCTGACCTGCGTTTAGAAACAGCAGAAACGAAACAAAATAAAAGTCCTAGGAGAAAGTAGTAAATGATGAAACATGAACTGCAAACAAGCCGAAAAAAAGGTGGCTCTTGACAAATCAATAACTTAGTCTATTTCAACGTAAGGGAGACTTTCGTAACTTACAGATCGGAACCTCGCATCTTCCTTCTGAGCTCACTGATTCTCATAGAAACGAAAGCTCTAACCCTTGGGGAAACTTAGGAACCCACAAATGAAGAGAACATTGAAATTAAACTAAACTTCTAGCGTGACTGTTAACAATTGATCGATGGCCGTTCTGTCTTAATTTACAGAGTTGCACTAGCAAAAGATGCAGTTCCACACGTCATGGCTTAAAATAATGACGAAAGACGTAGCAGAATTTACGTTGAAAATTTAATTGTAATTTCACACAAAGTCCTAACAGTTACCAGTTCAGTCAAATTACAATTCAAGACTTGAATGACAACTCAGCAATTCTAACGTCAAGTAAAATAATGATTCTCTGTTACTTTAGAATAAATTTTTCGCTTGTGGGTAAAAAAAACAGAGTTGAAGTGAGCATAGTTTCACAAAATCCTTAACGAGTTCTCAAAGGCGTTTCGTTAATTAAAATCACACTCAACTAAATTTCTTGGCTAACTTAGGAAACTCTACGAACAAGATTTATCATTTTCATCGCTCGCGCAACGAAGCAAAGCGGTGAGATTGACCCATGGAAGCTAAAGCGAGTGAATAAGGACACAATAGTAGCGGGAGGCAGAGAGCGCACCTGATGGGGAGGTGGTAATTACACTGCTGTGATGAAATGACCGCTTTATGGGGAGAGAAGATCAGCCTCCACTAGTACATACATGAAAGCCCCGCAGCATCGGGTTGAATATATTCATAGAGAGTCATGAACGTCCGAAGTTCCTAGCTATTGAAGGCTGATAGCATCTCCAGCTTTTCGATGTCGAGCTAATAATGAAAGTGAAATATTCACGACAGCAGGCTTTTTGAGTGCTGTAGCACAAAACCATCTCATAAAAAATTTTGATTCCCACATCAGATTTTTTTTTGAACTAAGAAAAATTTAATAGAATAAGAGCCAGAATTTTTTAAAAATGGCAAATCGATAGTTACGAACATTACGAATGTAAAATGTACGCAAGAAATATATGCCACAGAGCTGCAGGGGACGGTAATTTACACGCACTTCCGTGCAACATTATTCCAATTTTTCTCGCTAACCACGTCTTTGTGCAGAATCAAAAAGGCTGAAGTAATTTGGGGAACAGGATGCCGGAACGCTGCTTTGTACATTACAGCGATCGTAACTGCACCAAACAAGAGACCATCGATGGTTGCCAACCTCTGTTGACACATCGCTCGCCGACTACTCGCGTCAACTCGATTACTGACTGAGGTATGAGCGTGTGAAAATGAAACCAAACCTAATATAATCGTAGCTATATCAGGATGAAATTACTGCAGTAAGAACACATGAAACGTACGTCTGGTACTATAGAGACCGAACGAGGAAAGCCGTATAATTCTCCACTTAGTCATTTGTGAGGCTTCACATTCACGAATAACAGTTGAAATATGAAATTATTAAACTTTCCTTTCTCGATTTGATGCAAAGCGTTCATGTCTAGTTCATTTTCGTTTAGGTAAGATTGTAGCACCGAGGGAACTCGCCACACACGAAAAAAGGCAACAAACATTTTAAGCGAGAAGGAACAGCACTGTTTTTCTCGTTTTCCAGCGAAATGATAAATAAATTTGAATCAAAAATATGTATTCCACTTGGAACTGCCCTGACTAAAAGCATAAAATAACATCAATGAACGCTCAATTTTTCTTAAAAGTTGAATCTAACCTAATAAGTCAACACGAAGATTTTGTTGTCTTAGGAGATCCTAAAGCGCAGAGACAGACCGGGACTAAACTCAAAAGAGAGCTACAGACAGACAAGTTCTGCATTTCACAGCCAGTTCAGGAGCGACCTGAAACACTCGCGTAGATGGCAGCAGCCTATACATGAGCCGAGAGATCATACAGACCTTTTATTAGCTCAAAATCTTCAAATTTTAGCATTTTCGCAAATACAATTTAACCATAAAGTACACTCAGCATCTGCATCCAGCTGCAGAGCTGCCAGATACTGAGTGATCATTGTGGTCAAATGACAATAGAAAAAATCTTCCTTGAGGATTGTGGCCCAAAAAAAACTAATCCCATACAAGAGGAGCTACGATGGAGCCCTGAGGCACCTCTACCACAACCTTGACCCTCCCGCCAGTACTGGCCTGTACCCACGCGCTCCACCACTGGTGCGCCCAGTACTTGGTAAAGGTCCTGATACACTGGCGTTCATGACTCGAGAAATTGCGGCAGTGGATCCCGCCGCCAGTTGAAGTGAGAACTGGCAACATGATACACTCAGAACGCAAGAGGAATCACCGCGGAATGCATTGCAAGGTGTCAGGGTCAGTCAGTCTCTGCATGTCGTACGAGTAGGTGCACGATTGCGACCAGCCGTAGAGTGCGCCGGATTAGAAATAAAGCGCCCATTGCGCTGTGCTTTAGCTTTCTGTAAGAGCTGCTTTACACATTCTACAAGCAGCCGTATTTTTTAAATGCGTTAATAAAATACAGCGTTAGAGTTTTGTCCACTCAACTGCGGAGCAAGACATAGCTGCGCACCTCTCTCGTCAACGATAAAAACTGTACTGCTCATCGCAGTGACGCCCGTCTGTTTCCGACATGGTCGGATCGCAGCAAAGCTCGGTGGCCACTCTGCTAACTGGCTGGTGTGCAGGGGTGGGAGGCACTTCGCGAGGCATGCTGACGGTTATCACCGCGATTTTTGCCTAGTGTATCAGGGCCTTAACGGCGGGGAATGCGTACAGTGTCGTCGTAACGAAAACATACGTACTGCGCAGGGATGATGATATTGTAGGTACTTTGTAGTCATTAGGAAATCGTAAGTTATTTGTAATTACGAAATCCTAGGTACTTAGTAATTACGAAATCACAGGTGCTTAGTAATTACGAAATCACAGGTGCTTAGTAATTACGAAATCACATGTACTTAGTAATTACGAAATCATAGGTACTTCAAAGCTATGAAGAAATCACAAGTACTTTGTAAATCGCAGTTACTTTGAAGTTATGATGAAATCGTAGGTACTGCGAAGCCATGACGAAATCGTAGGTACTGCGAAGCCATGACGAAATCGTAGGTACTGCGAAGCCATGACGAAATCGTAGGTACTGCGACGCCATGATGAAATCGTAGGGACTTTGTAGCCAAGACGAAATTGTATGTATCGTAGTTCGTAGCAGGAATTAAATTTTAGGCTTTTCTACGTGACAACACATGCGTTCACACCGATAACGTTGGAGGAGGGATTCAGGATGGCGACGCATGAGCTGGCTTGTGAACACTTGTTAGCAAACCATTTCAAAACACCTCATTAACCAGACTAACTTGGACACGAAAATATTAGTTGATGGGAGAGAAGCACATGGAAATTTTATTCATTTCAGCATGATGACTCATTTAACACGTTGTTTGCGATACGACCCATCGATGGGTCGTGCTCAAGTTCTTCCTGCTGTGAAACGGCCTATTGAGGGGTCATTTGGAAAAGTGTTAACAATATTTTAAAATTAATGGTATTTAATTTACCTAGTTATTGTTTAGTATTTCTAAAATTGACAACTTTTGACTTCAAATTTGCGTTATATGCTGAACTTCAGTTTAACCCATCGCAGTCAGCCTTTTAATAGATTCGATGAATAAACATGAATATTTCGGAAGGTAAACGTAGAGCTGCTGGCGCACCCACGTGCAACACGGACCCGTAGGTGTACTTCGCAGCGAAAACACAGCGATGTCAGAGCAGGTGACTCACACACTCCCGACTTTCTCCCGCAACAGGTATAGCTAGGCCGCTGTTTGGCTCCGCGCGCTGATGGATTTTCTCACTTGATAAACAACTGCAGTACTCATTGATTATACTTTTGCAATTGATGAAGTGAAGGTCTGCACAACAAACCTCCAGTATCATCTAAATGATCAATAAAGTTTTTCAGAAAATCATGCCCCTATATAACACCAGTATCACTTAAATATTTTAAACAGTTCTTCTACTCAATAAATGTGGCAAAATCATATTTCTTACTTACCTCCAGTATCATCTAAAATTCTAAATGAAATTTAAATTTACCATTTTACTATTGAATAGATAAAAATTCCTGCCCCACATACCTCCAGCACCGTACACCTGAACAATCAAATAGCCATGGAGAAAACAAGCCCCAACATACATTCAGTGTAATCTTAATGAACTATAAATTTTTCATTTTTCAATTGAATACAAAGGGCTCATTTCCACACAGGCTGGCTATAATGCAGGCACAGCGTTTGGTTCGCCGGACGGAACCTTCGGGTGAAACAAAGATATGAAGAATTCCAGGGTTTCAAATTCGCTCGATTGCCGCATCCGGGCAATTGGGAAATGGTGCCACCAGGCAACTGCACATACCTCATAAATACCTCATTCCTCGGTTGGTTTTTGAATTTTTAAATCAATTTCAAACGGGGGTCAAATGAATTTCAGTAGCTTTCTTCATTCAAAAATCAAGCTTACCTTACCAGCATGAAAACGAATAAAAATTTTTTTGAAAAACGATTATCAAACTCAAATATAAAGGCTTATACTGGAAGCAATATATTTCTTGATATGAACCTGTTGAAAAACAAAAATGTTTCTCTTTTTTAAGTCGTAAAATATTTTTATCTGAAAAATACATGACAACTTTATTCTTAAGAATTATTTCACTATCGACGCTGGTAAGTAAATTGCTTCACAAATGTTTAGTGATTGGACACACATTTAAACACAAAAAATTAAGGTAAGGGTGGGAAGTCTGAGTGAATCAAAATAATTTCTGTAGAATGACGCATTGTAACCTTCCAGTTGGTCGAAATTACGTGAGAAATTATCAGCAAACAACTATGAGATTATGAACAGAAGTGTGACTGGTTCGAGAAAGGCAAGTAAACATTTTCGGAACATGATACGTGGAACTATTGAAGCCATGATAGCAGAAAATGGTTAATGTATAGGCTTGCCACCCTTTAATCAATGTTAAAGAACTCAATTACTTAACAGATGCAAGTTTCAAATTTCATTTCTAAGCTATCACTCGAACATCAATGATAAATAAAATTATGCCTGTTCAGCACATACACTCGCAAATTATCGTCGAGTAAGCTTTAAACCCTGCGCTATTGGCACCCGAATGCTTTTATTCGTCATGGTTAAAAGACACGCAATCTAAAAAATGAAACATTTAGAGAAAAGGAGAAAAGAAATAACCAACGAATTTACGCCCATACTCGGAGAAAAACGATACCTTTCCTTCAAATATACATAACACAGGAAAGGCTAAAAATCAAAAGTCAAAATCCGTAACTCGTAACGATAGCTGTGAGAGTCAACGAAATATTTCGTTGATTTTGCCAGTACGTAAAGTTTCGTCATCCAAAAGGAATTCCGCCTAAACTTGAAGAAATTTCACCTAATAAAGTGCTTTTTTTAAGAGTTAGCGACATTACTCTCCGTTCATCACAAATGTCAAACATCTTCAGTGAATACAGCGAGAAAAAATCCCTGGAAGTCGTTGAATTTATTCAGTATCTATACTCACACAAGTAGCTATCCTCAAATGAGTCTATTGTACTAACTTAAGAAACAGCCTACTGCTGTATCGCTCGTGGCAAATAAATTATTCAAATAAATAGATAAATTGTTTAAAATAAATTCACCACAGCCAATGAACTTGGGAGACTAGTAGAAACACGCAATGAATAAACAGCAGATTACTGGAAAACTCGAACTAGCAGCAAACAAAGCTCAACAAAAAGTAAGAAACAGAAAAAAAGAGAAACTTTGGGAATGTACAACGATTAAAAATGAAACTGCAATTATGATCCGCAAAGTCAACGAGATCTTGGCTACCAGCGACACGGATCGTAAGTGGTCAAGAAATATTCGAAACTATAAAGAATAAGATGCCAGGAGGCAAAACGCCATTTCAACTAAGATAACTGTTTCCTAACCAGCAGCAGAAAACCAACAAAATTGAACTGAGGATTTACTTCACTCTTTACTATTCACTCTGAAATGTTCCACTCACTAATAATAATCATGGCTAAATTTGAATTTTTTAAACACTCGATTAATCAAGGCAAATACACACATGAAAAACTTCACTAAGGTTGAGGGTCATAATTCTAATTGAGTAGTTCGCATCACTAAGAAAAGACCACAACTGCATGAAGGAAAGAAATCAGCAGCACTCGGAACGCAGGTTAGAAATCACTGTCATGCCGCATGCGACTTTACCACAGTGAGGAGAGGCGAAAGAGAAGGACAGTTGGATGATAAGATCTCAGAGTCATCTGCAGACTCTGAGATGGGATACAGAAGCCGCGGCGAGTCTTTAATTTTGACATGCCACATAAGAGGGCCATCGAACAGGAAGAAGCCACTTTTAGATCCCTCGGCACCACTTCGATGAGGAGAGACCTGAGCGTTGAGAATACAGCAGTGAAGAAATGAGACGACAGACGAAGTGGCGCGACAGCTTACTGCTAACGGAGATTAATCTCTACGAAGACATGGCAGAAGACGCATCAAACGGAAATGCAAACACGAAGACGCCAATGTCAAACAAATGTATAAGATTGACACAATATGCAAGCAAGGAACAATGAAAGAGTGTTAAATCTAATACCATGAACTACGCCAACTCTTCTGGGGAACGGACTTTTCAACTTTCAACTCCCAAAATGAACTGTGACAAAGTCTAACATCTGTAAAAAATTTGAAGTTGTTTCAAATTTCAAATTTAACACTTTAATCGCAGTTGGTTTAACTGAAGTTCAATATTAAACTCAAATTCAAAGTCAAATGTAGTGAGCAATTTTTAAAAATAAAATAAATTAACTTGATCGTGCCATCATTTGGCTGTAATTAAGTATTTATGATAATTGAGTTTGTGACCATTGATCGGTCAGTAGCATTATGAAAATCCCCTCTGTGGCCACTGGTGGCTCACATAGCGATTAAAGTGTTAATAACTGATCCTACTGCGACTTTCAGAAGACACTTGAAAGTTTCAGCACTTCATTCAACAGCGTGTGGTCACAATTGACTTCTCTGAAAGACCTCAAAAAACATGGAAAACAATCCCTCAAATTTTTTTAAAAAGTGTAAAAAATTAGACAATAAATTACTTTGTCTCTTCAACCACAACAAAGGTACTCCCAAAAAAGGAAGAAGGAAGGTATTTAATTAGAAATTAAGAGAACGAGGACTCTATGCAAAAAGTTTGTCCCCCACACTCTGCGCACAAACAGCATGAATATAAGAAATTTAAGAAAGAAGATGAAAGTTGAATAAAAAATAGATTGTGAAAAATATGACAGTAGAGAACGGAACAGGTGGTGAGTTAAATAAAAAAATAAAAAAACCTATTCGATTAATTGAAAAAAGGCATACTTTACTTTCAGCTCAGGATCTCACATTTTCTCCTCTAGATACAATGGTCGTGTTCTCCTGAGGGAAGTAGAGATAGAGAATGAGAAATTAAACTCTAGAGCATCGACCTCAACACAGAAATTAAGTGATTACTCCATGACCAGCACAGAGCACATAAACACAGCAAATCTCGAGTACTCACCCTATTGGAGTCTAGAGCGTCAGGCGAGTGCTCCTCCCGCTGTCGGAAGCAATTCGTGCATTTGCTTTTATTGAATATGTTCGCTTGGAATTTACGGCAGTCCGGCTTGTAGGTGGACATGGTTGTCAAGAGGTCAGTGCTACTGAAGTATTATCCACATCGGCCGCTGAGCTGCACAGCACTCATTTCTATTGTTCCTCGTCGCCTGCACACAGTTCACACAGAAGCACCCCCGCGCACGCCGCTTGCGTCCTCTTATTTAGAGTGCACCCACAAGAATTACATGTTCGAACATTACCTTTTAGAAGCTTATAACACAAGAATAACCGTTATGTGGAGTACATAAAACGCACTAGTTCAGAAATAAAACAGTGGATCGCCTGCAACGAACAATATTACGTTTGACTACATGGGAGAGTGAAAAATCGGGCACAACAATGTTACATGCTCCTGCTCGCTGGTGCTATACCCTCAAATTCATTAACAGAATTCTGTGATAGTTACGCTAAAATTTTACGTGAACCTTCTCACGAATGTTTACTGTTATTTAAAGACAGGATCTAGATAGCGCACAGGAGTAAGACCAGAGTTCAGCTGGGATATGAGGCAAACAATGTGTGGTTTGGAGGTGGAAATGTCAGGATTGAAATTAAGAAAAATGTTAGAAATGTTAACAATAAAGATATAACATTGGTTGTAATTAAAGGAATAAATTTAAAAAATAGATTAAAAAGGTTCAAATAAAAATAGATTAAAAAGGTTCAAATAAAAATAGATTAAAAAAGTTCAAATAAAAATAGATTTAAACATTCAAATGAAAATAGATTTAAACGTTCAAATAAAAATAAATGAAAACGTTCAAATAAAAAAAAAGTTCAAATACAAATAGATCAAAACGTTCAAATGAAAATAGACCAAAGAATTCAAATATAAATAGATCAAAGCTTTCAAATAAAAATAGATTCAAATGAAACGGATTTCAGTTTTGAATCGATAAACCCCTTTAGTACTAAGCAACTTAACCCCCACCATGATTACCAGGGCTTCCAATTCTAGGCAAAACTTAAAAATTCAGAAAAACCTATTTAAGTAAATTATAGAGATAAATTACAGTAAACGATTACTTCGACGAACCTATACTTGGTAACATAAGTATTCAACTACAATAGTATGCCATTTACACACCAGTATGTTCACTGTACATTCCACACAATTATTCCCTCCACACATTTCCAAAATTCCTTTGTAAAGTTCCACGAATTCCCTTATTTGCACGGCTAAAACTCGATTCACGATGTATAATACCTCTGGTCAAATTATAGTTTCACCCAACCAACAAACTGGACATTCTCGGTGCAATATATATGTAAATTGAGCCATTTTAAAACATTTTTCATAAACAATAAGTTGAGAGATCTAATACCTATAAATTGTGCATTTCCTTTAATCGGAAAGCATTTGTTGGCTCATGAAATCATTCTAGACAGGATCGAATTTTTCTTGAAAATGAGCAGACATCTGCATTAGCGGGCAATATTAGGTCAACACAAATGTAACCCAGGGCGCTGATGACTTTTCTGCAATTAAATTGGCTTCAAGTTCCGCCAAAATTAACGCGGACAAATTTCACAACGCAAGCGTTCACAGGACTAAGCTGGACGGAGCACGACTGGAACGCACGGTCTCTTTAAATTTCACAGGTCAGGTAGTTGGGCTCAACTCCAAAGCCAATGAGATCATTTATTTCCTCACGCGTTATGAATGGTAAACTTGAATAAAAAACCTATGCATCATCCACACCCTCCCCCGAAAGCGAGTCAGTAATTTATTGACATAATTAAATTTGCATCAAAACAAAAGCTAAGACGAAATAACGTTCAACTACTCGTCAGCGTATTTTGATAAGAAAACTAACTCCAAACTAATCCAGCATTCTTTAATACACAGACTTAATCTCTCACAGTTAGAAAGAAATTTCTCACGGCCTGTAGAACACCCACGCGCTAGACCTGCCTGTAAACTAGCGCTGAGCAGCAAATTTCGACGCTTTCCAACGAACTTCATCGCACAGCCGTATAAACACAGAAGCGTCAAGTCGATCAGTTCATTTACACTCGAATTTCATACCGGAAATTCTCTAACTTCGATTCCATCAGGAGTAAAGTGAAGCAGTGCTAGGTTAAATTGATGCGAGCAACGGTTTAAGCATCCCTTAAACGGCGCTACATTCTATCCGACGACGGGTAATTTAATTCTAAGATTGATAGATGTAATTGCGCCCACTTCCTTGAACCACAGACGGTGCAAAATCACAGCGTAAAATACGCCGAGCAGGTTGATAAAAATGTAAATAAAATGCACAGGACAAAATATGACATTTAAACCTAAAATTATACACATGAAACAAATTCCCAACGCTTCGGCCTCATAAAAAAGATTAGATTTGCGAGATTAGTTGATCAGCTGTGAAGTTTTGCGGCCGACTTCGTTGGGAGCACAGCACAGGTAGGCCTCATGAGATCAAAGCATCCCAGGTAAGAAGAATCATCCGAGAACCTTCATCTCGGACGTTTTAACTAAATTCAAATGAAAGTAAACATGTACCGTTAATTCAAATAACCAGAATTACTAATTTATAAAATACACTGATGTTCAGTTATACTTCAAGTTCGTCACATTCACGATACACGACACTCTAGCAAGTGAAATCAGCGGAGCACGACACGTCACACACTCTCTCCAAGACGTCTACTGCACGTGTGGCAGTGACGAACAGTTGGTACTGGTAGTGGCTCCCTGTGGGATGCTATATGTCGCCATTTGACACTCGCCTGGCAGAGCAATAACAACCGCGGGATTTTACAAATTATTCGTTCAATTTAGTATAAATCAAGAAAGAAATAATCTGATTACATTTCTTTTAACAAATTGGGGAGACGGCACATTTCTTGATTAGGTAATTCAAGTATTTTAAAAATTAAACATAAGGAAAAATAAAGTATTTGGGTGAGTTTGAGCTCAGAAATAAAGGGAGATGCCTATAATATTTCACTCTCATTTGCTTCATTCGTTTAAAAGCACTTTCTTCTAAATAGAAAAGAATTGAAAGAATAACTAGAAAATTTAGCATCAACTGACCCTTCAAATCTTACTAGTCTTTCATCTTGAAATTCATAAATAAAACTCTAAAATTGTTAGGAAAAATTAAAGTGGTAATTGATATTGTCCAATTTCCAGAGACAAAACAAACGCTTTTTTAAACTAACCTATATTTGATCCTTCAATATTAATATTGGTTTAGACGTTACGGTAAATGCTCGTCCTCAATAAATGTTTCATCAACACTAATTAAGCGAAAATGAAGAAGTGTTAATCATTTCAATCATAAGCGCAAATTTTGATGTTGAAAAATGTCAGACTAAATAAAAACTTAGAAGTTTTCTACAGCAGAGAAAACATTTTTAATTAAATTAATGAAACTTTCTCGTCCTGACTGAGGGTAGAAGACTTTTGAACAAACGTTTTCTGAGAAATACAATTTTTTAAATATTTTGTTTGCTCGAAATTATTTCCCCATTGGTGATCGAAGGTCTAATTTTTCTGCCGCTAAATTATTGCGATAATGAAACAATTGTGTTATTTTTCACTCATATTAAAATTAATACCAAAACACTTTCAACTGAAAATTTAGCATTAATCTTTGGCATTCGTAGGCGTTAAGTTCCATCTTAGTGTGGACGTAACTTCACTTCAAGGAAGATCGTGAGGGAACGGGCTACTTGGGATAAATTACACTCAAGTGTTTGAAGACGGTCGTTCGCATGCGATGTCGATAAGCATTTCAAGTTGAAATAGTTAATTTTTCAAGATAAACTTCAACGCTTCGAGACAGAAACTCGGCGGACGCTTGCTGAGTTTTGTACTGTATTTTTAATGGCCAAAAATTAACCCTTTATTTTCACTCCAACTTAGAACAGGTTTAACTTCGCTCTAATATTAGTGGAAAAATAAGTGAGCTGTTCATGGCAACTAAACAGATCATCGTAGCATTAACGGATACCTAATAAGACTGGTCATACTTTCGCCATGTTAGTAGGAAAACCTGAGCATCTTATATTTTATTTCTTTCGATAAAATATCCATCAAAAATTTAGCAGTAATTATAAGCGATTGAATATCTTAAAACATGCAAAAGCTTTTTCTTCCCGAAGACCAGGAAGAAATTCTGGCGAGAAACGCTTAACACGTGTTCTGAGATGCTCTCGACTTCATTGGCCAATGAAAACAGCGTCCAGGCAGGGACTGGACTTCATTCTCTTGGCGAAAAAATAAACTAAATGTAATGATTTATTTTATTTAATCTAGAGCAAAATTTTCCCATGTGAAAATTTAGCCCTCAGGAGGATACAACTTTTGTATCTATGGGAATTAGCACTCCCAGGGGTGAAATGTGAGGGCCCGAGCTGAGTTAGGTAGACCTTTTTGCTGAAATAAAATGTTTACGTTCTGTAATAGACCATCTTTTTTTTGGTTCACTGCTGTCCTGTCTTTCAGCACCTTTTACTTTCTTCTTCAACTTTGATCTTGTTTCATGAACTTCTCTATTAACTTACTGTTTATATGCCCTTTCTGCATAGATTCCACGTTCCTTTACCTCCATACTATATGGTGCCCTCATGCTTCCTCTCTTTGGATCGCCTTTGTGGCGGATAGGGAGACTTAAACTGACTAATAATCTAATCTGTGAAAATTTCGTTGTTCAGGTTCAGCTAATTACCTGTATTCTGGCGTATGACGAAAAACTCAAGAAATTGTACTTTAAGAACCGATGTACACATTTAACGCAGATTCTCACCATCAAATTCTTTTTACCTCAATCGAGATTCGCCTATTTAGAAGATAAAATATTCTGACTTTGTATTTTTCCATGTTTTTGAAGAACGAGTTTGCTGTTAGAGAATTCACAAAAAAATTTGACATCGTTCAAGCAAAAACATTACGTGTTGGCACATTTTAAAACCTTGTACCTATTTTCAAACTGGCTGTCAATCCAACGACGGACAGAAGAGTAACGAAGGTAGGAATTACTTGCTCCTGCACTCGAACTGCTCTTTACTAACATCCTAGATAATAAATAAAAAAGCAAGGACAGTAACTCTCATATTAACCATTATTTTTAATCAAACAGGAGAATT
>JACJUY010000067.1:18812-62206 GCA_014220935.1 Platorchestia sp. MABIK
ACAAAAACCTATTTTATTTCAACAAAAAGGAAGCCTACCTAACCCTTAGCTCAGGCCCTCACATAGTCCCCCTGGGAGCGCTAATTCCCATAGATACAACAGTTGTATCCCCCTGAGAGGGTTTTTCTCAAAGAAATTTAGGCCCTTCTTCTGATTAGGAGCACATCACCCATTCAAACATGGAACATAAAAACAAAATGTTAAAAACTCGCATAGAATGCATGATACGAGATATATCATCTACTACATACAGAGACAAGAGGATACGTGAGACATAAGATGACATTAGCACCTAAATCAACGCCTACAAATGATGCATCAGATGCAGTCAATTCTATGGCGGGTCGCAGTTGAAAGAACAGCTTCTGAAGAATTTCCAAGTCCCTAAGGTAAACCAATAACAAATCAAAAAATTAATAATTTACAGAACTTGAAACTATGAAAGTGGCGATTTTTCATCATCTCGTAATTTTTTTATTTTATGCCATAAAAAAAATAAAAAAAATTAGCAAATTCATGAATAAAAAACAAAATTACGCAAAAATTCCCCGTTGTGTAGACAGTCAGTAGCTACCAACAAATATTTTACCAAATCTAAAACAAAACTGTGCACTAGCCTTAATCAGTGTTCAAGAAAAAGGGTTGAATTTTAACATTACATCCTACCATGAATTTCAGTGGTTAAACACTATAATCACTTAACGCTCGATAGAAATCGGCCAAAATTAGAAAGGGCGATAAGGCATCACGAAATACAATACTGCCCCGAGTAACTTAATTGTCAGGCGGGCGACACATCATTATTAAAGATTTATTGTAGACACATCGCAGACGGAAGAAGAGACGCGTCACGAGGCTTGAAGAGAACAGGAGACGCCGTCATCCAGTCGATAGCAACACTGGAGCACCGTTGCTCAACTGACGGTGGAAAACAAGACTCGTTCTACGACTCAACAGGCAGGTTAGTAAGAACAACCCAACTGAAGACTCGTCGGAAGAGTCATGTTTGAAACAAACTGTAGATTAGTAGTCCATGCAGAACTCGAGGTACTAAGCCATTAGCAAGGGGAGTCTTCGAAAGCTTCTCCGTAGTAAAGAAATCATCCAAGCGTCACAAGTAGTTGAATAATTTCTCTGTGAAGTTTGAGCAAAGTTTAGAATACAAACAAACTGAGAGGCCCATTCTCAGCAGCTACCCAAGTCCCAAGCATAAATACCATTAACGTGCAGCGCATCTTGATGGAAGTAATGTGAAATACGTTTCCAATCATTATTAAGAAGCCCCAGTTCATTCGTAATAACACAAGAAAGCGATCACTTCACACGTGAATGAAAGCCTGAGTAATAATAGAGCCGTTATATGTTACAAGCAGGAAATCATCTACCGTGCACCATTTCATAACAATAAAGATGCATAAATGCTTTTCATATACTGATAAGTGACAACTTTTTAGTTCTATAAACCAACCACATTTTTCAAGCATTTCCTATCACCACCTCATAATATATTTCGTCAGCTTGTGGCCCCACCTTTCCAAGCTATAAAAAAAAAACTTTCGAAACAATTACGTTCTCTTACAAAACGGGGGTGTCAACACTTTCACTTTTTCCAGCACCTGATGTATCGTCTTTGATTTATGATCGTCCCAATTTTTCAGACATGACATGGAAAGTAGAGTGAAAAGAATCATTTGAAAAATATATTTGCATATATCACCTGACATATATAATATATGTAATAAATGGATTGATTATGAATTAGTTTTAATCTTCCTTTATCACAACAAAAATGCTCAAAGAGAGGAAGGATGAAGGCACCATTTAGTATGGAGATGAGGAAACTATGTGCACAGGGTGTTCCCGCAAGGGATCCTGTGCGCATAGAAACAGTGAGATAAGAAAGAAGGTAATGAAACAAAATAAAAGTTGAAGAAGAAAGTCAGAGGTGCAGAAAAAAAGGACAGCAATGAACCGAAAAAAAAGATGGTCTTTAACGAAATTTTTTTTTTTATTTCAACACAAAGAAGGCCTACCTAACTCTCAGCTAAGGATCTCCCATTTTTCTCCTCGGAGCACTAATTCCCATAGATACAATAGTCATATCCACCTGAAAGGATATTTAATACAATACATTTATTTTAAATATATATATGTATTAAAAAATATACATATCTATATGTTTTTTCTCACCCAATTCCTTAGACAGAACGTAAAACATATACAACTTACGGAACGCATATCAAAAATGACCTATTTCATTGAAAGTTTACAAATATCAAATTGCTAACAAGGACGCAACTATTCGATTGGTGCTCAATGATTTCTCAATAAAAAACATTCATCCAACAGAAAGATAAGAAACTACTCACTATGGACTACTGCTTTAAAAGTTACACTAATTTGTACTACGACACCCTCAAAGAAGATAGTGTTGATATGTAATTTAATGATGCATTTTATTACACGATGCAAGGTGCAGAAAGCTGAGAACATATAACACCTTAATTTTTGATAGAATATAATTCATTTTGAGACTGTTTGAGCAATGAAGTAGAACTCCCAAGACACTCAAATGTACGCGAACACCAAGCGAGTAGCAAAAATTAGTTCCAGCATAAAGTTTTTGGACAAACATTCAGGACCAGATTTGAACTTTCAAAAACCAATAAGTCTAAGACAAATACTTACAGACGTGATGGAAAATCATGAAAAGAAAAACCAGAAAGACTTTAGGTTTGAAAGCTAAACTACAAAGATTTAAGGTTTAAAAGTTGAACAAGAAAAATGTAAGGTTTAAAGTTCAACCAAGAAGCAAAAATTACCAAATACCACGAGACCAAATAAGCAAGCAGGTACGCCAGCAAAAAGTCTCACCTTGGTGTGTTTCCTGTCAGTAGCGTAGACTATGGAAGTGCAGCACACTTCTGTCAGTATTTTACCGTGGCCATAGAAAGACCATTGGCAAATTTCATTACTCCCGATGACGTCCTTGATAAAGAGAACGCGCCGACTGAAGCGCAGAGAAAGGCGATCAAACAGCTCCAGATTTTTCAAGAGGTTGTCGTCAGAAGAACTGGAAATTACATACATGACATACAAACGTTAAAAATCGACAAATGAACATGGGTTAAAGGACTGCGTGAAGAGAAATATGGTAATGAACCACCTCAAGTACATCGACAGCATGACAATAGTTCAGTTCTTGGCCTGAACAGCACTGTACGTTCGAACTGCATGTCTTGAACATAAATTCAATTTATTCACAAGAATTAACAAGTTGAAAGGCATTTCCTAAAACGAAAACCGTAGTGATCGATTAAGTGAACTAACATAAAACAATGTTTTAGAGTCAGGTAACTGACTAGCGTCTCTCCCCCCAATGTTTGACATTTAGCAGGTAGCAAAAACGATTTTTCATTACAGCTAAATGAAAAACTAATAAAAAGCCATTTTACAGTGCGTTTTTGTTGGTAGTACTTCAAGTTATACATTTTACATTTCAAAACTGGAAAACCTTTTTTCAAAGAATAAAGAAATTAATACAACCTCAAACTTTAAGAGGAACGAGAGCTTTCAACAAAAATATAACTTATGAACAGACTGCTTGTGCACAACAAGAGCTGGCACGCCAATCGCTGTTCTCTTACAGGCAATGGTACACAAAAGCAAGTGGAGCAATGGTACACAAAATGTAAAATATATCTTAGCCAGGCAAGAGCGCAGCCTATTTCTTCACACTGCAATTGAAATAGAAGATCGGTTCATTTTGCAGTGTTCCCTTGGTTGCATCAGTTGGGAAAATGGGAGCTGGCGAGCGTTCATTCTTCTATTCAAATAGAAGAATACCTTCTTTTAATAATGCCTTTTGATTGAATGCCTAATGGTTGAATTATACCTCCTTTTTAAATCAAATTTCGGTACTCTAAAGATACCATTGAAGAAAAGATGAGCGTCAGGACCATTAGACGAATCATAGCGCTCGGGTTCTCAACTGGGTTTGGAGGTGTAGACCAGACCACTTTCTCTAGCAGCATGACCAAGCTATTCTACAGCACATTGAATATTATTCTCAGCATTTACTTTCTACCTTTTTTATATGTTGAGAATAGTTGAATGCGCGACCGGGCTAAAGTCAGCTTCACAAGGAGCACATTTCTGGCACGAGTTAAAGCTAAAGCACAACGCTAACTTAACAACTGAAATTATAAGGAAAAGCGCCCGAGTAAGAAACAGCGTAATGTAAAAAAAAAAAGAGTACCAATATATGGGACAGCCTCAATGTTAGGACATGAAGAGGGTGTTTTCAAAAATTTTATAGTGGTGATAAATTTTTCAAGATGAAGAGGGTCATGTAGTCTTGAAAATGAATTGAAAGCAATTATTGAGTAGAATCTACATCAAAGTGTCCGAGAAATGTGAACCTCTAAGTCTTGGTGTCAGTACTGCAGTAAAAACCTCACGCCTCTTGCAGTCGATAGGTAATTTGAAAAAGTGCGATTTAAATAAGTGCTGCATGAGCTCAAAAGAAAATAAAAAATTTCGGCATCATAAAATGTGCTCAATACTCTCTGCACAACGCAAATGATCTTTTTTTTGGACAGGATAGTAGCCTATAACATAGTCAATAGGGGTTATCTTATGAAAACGGAGAATTATCAGGTCCAAAGGTAAAGTCACAGAACTTTGACCGTGATGAGTCCCCAAAACTCGTCTCAAAGACAAAGTAGCACAAGATTACGGAGACTGTCTGGTGGTCTGCAATTGGTGTTGTCCACGACAGGTTTCTGGGAGTCATTCAAAGCACTACAGCAAAGATTTCCTACAATAAATTCACTGAAATGCGTGTTTGCTTCCAAAAATTGAGACCTGCCAGTGTAGCCCAAGTCAGCTTAAATGGCAATGAGAAGCCACATGCTGCAAGCAGGACATTGCAGACACTCACGGCCTCGTAATACGAGATTCCAACACATCCTCCACGTTCTCCTAATCTTTCACCCAACGAACACCGAATTTTAAAGAACTTGAACAAATTTTTGAATGGTAAGACTTTTAGATACACACCCACCCACCCAAAGTGGAATTAGCTTTAAAAGTTTTTTCTGCACTTCAGCCCATAAATTCTAGCAATGACGAACAAATAGTTTTATTAATTGGTCGCCGAGATGCATAAATGCTTGAAGCTCATGTTTAAATGAATTTGAGCATGTTCACTGTTCATGTTTCCGTAATAAAACGATAATTCTTGAATCGGCCATCACTATTGTAGTAACCTAATAGCTCAGAATTTCCATGAATAATAATGTTCTCAGTTATTTTACACAGCGGGGTTACTAGTGATGTAAAAATATTTCGTTTCTCTTGCCTTTAGGTGAAACTCTTTACTATTTACAGAACATATAAATTTTCCTGGTAGCTTCTTTGAAGCTGCATTATTGTTATGAAGAAGTACTAACTTATCTTTACGACATTGAAGTTACACACAAACAATTGGATACTCAGACGAGTGAAACTTCTTCTAAACTACATCACTATGCCGAATAACCAGGCACCATTTTTGAAGATTTGCTGCATTCAAGATCAACTATTCTTGAATTAAGAAAAAATTTCAAGCGCAATAAAAATGATCACTGAAAAAAATTTCCATATGAACTGAAACATTTTCAACACAAGAGTACCTCATACTAAAATTGCACACCTTGTATGCGAATATTTATGATTGTGTCTATTGACGATATTGCATACCTTGTATAAGAATATTTATTATTGTGTCTATTGACGAGCAGTTTAACAACAGGCCTGGACGTGGACTGTATGAGAGCCTGTTCCTCCCGCACAGACGTGATGAGAGTGACACGACAGGTGGCCTCTTTCTCGGCCTCCCACTGACGCAGAGCGTTCTCACACTGACGTAGCGCCGCCTCACACTCCTCCACCAACTCGCTAATGCAGTAAAATCGTGCCTCATTCAAAAGCTCCTGCTCAGTAATTACCCTGTTAGTTTTCCCCATGTCCATTTTGCTGCACATATCACTTGTAATAGGGTTGAGAGACTCTAAGGGCATGAATGTAAAGGCTTTGTTCGAATTTATAACAATGAGCTAAATAAATTTCATCCCAGTAAGTTGAATTCCAACACAGCATTAAATCATAATGGAATCATATTTCATAATACGCTCTCAATATAATTTAAAACACACAAGTAATTATAAATTCATTCATCTGAACAGCATCCATTTAGCACATTGCATATTACATTGCTCTCAACAAAATGTCACTAATTTATTTGAATAGGTCAAAAGACATGAGATGCACAGTCAAAATCAAACGGATGTATTTGTCACATGCAACACAGATCTGAGAAAACACTCGCTTAAAGCAGTTCAAAAGATTAATTTGCAAAATAGATCAGAAATGATGAATCAGCTATGATTTACTTGTATGAAACACTCAAAAACAGTTCTAACTTGACCTTACTTAGGATGATCTAACACACAAACCTGCAATTCTCGCTGATTTTCAGGCATAGGAACGCTTTCATCTCTGAGATAATTTAGGATCGTGCTGAAGTGCTTGCCGCAACGGTCAATCAGAATCCATCCTGGACAAGAGCAAAAGTTTGAAATAAAACAGCACTAATTTTCATTGAAATAGTCAGGACATGAAAAACAGGAACTAGATTTATAAATTATTAATCAATTCTACTGTAATAAGCCTTATTATGCAATCCTTGCAAAGCATACTGAATATAAGAAAAACAACCTCAAAACTCACAACTTCATTCAACTTCATTTATTAATGGCTTGTAACTGGCTTTCTTCTACTTCATCTTAATGTTCACTATAATGAAGCTTCTATAGTTCTCTGAGTAATCTATTTTCCTAGTGAAAACACTCAAGGATGCTTCTAGTATATACAAATTCCCAGGACGAAAAAGTTGAAAATTTAAAATAAAGAGCATAATTTTTCAAAAATGTTTCAAGGGTGATTTACCAAGCTATATTTTTTAAACGAAATGCACGTGCATTAAATTCAGATAGAAAAATTAACATTTCTCAACCAAAGATATTTGAACAGAAACTTAGGATTAATTCATTCTAAAATTTCACTTCTATGCATGAACAGCTACCATGGAGTCAATTTTCTTCATTATCTAGAAAAAATGCTTAAAATTATGGATTTCGAAATAAGAACATGAATTTAAGGAATTGATCTGAACCCACAACAAAACCAGTAAGCAGATAATTAAACTTGTCATTTTCTCTCAGAAGATTATAAACAGCCACTAAACACTGAGTACATTTTTAATAACCTGGCTCAGGAGGTAAAATTTAAAGTAGCTGATTCACATTTTCCATTATTCAACATATCACACTACATGATTATTGTTGTAGATATAGGCTTTTCTCAACACACAGAAAAAAAAATACAAACCTTCTGAGTCAGTGAGAACCTCCATCCTCCCAGAAAACATAGCATGCAGCATGCTGTCATGTTTGGTGAGGGTGCCAATGGTGGTGTAGTGCAGTGAACCTCCCACATTAAGCTTCACATACATTGATGGACTCCCCTTGATCACCTGAAAAATTGAGAAATATTATACAAAAACTGAAATAATTGTGTCAAGAGACATAAGGGTCCTGCCTCCTCATTAATTTACATTAACAAGGAGACTGGGTTCTTGGAGATGAGGAATTGGCATACCTCCATGAAATCATAAAATACACAAAATACAGGCAACCCAAAAATATACGAATAATTGAATTAAACCAAAAGGTACGTTACATATACTAAAACAAGGACGGTACTCACCGATGTGAAGGAACCCACTTACACAGCGCGTTTTTCTGTGCGCGTCTGAATTACTTGGAGGCCTTTCATATGTAGAGGTATTAATACTGCAGGTGTCATCTGAGAAATTTTATGCTCACGGCAATACATAATACCTTGACAACCTACCCTTCACAAAATACTAACACGACTAACAGAATTGCAAACAAAAATACGAGCGTAATAGCCTCATGACAATACTACCTTAACGATGTGGATTGGCCAATCCTTTACGCATCAACTGAATAAAATCACATGACACAAAATGCAACCTATTTCATGATTACGTTTCCAACATCACAAAACGCGGTCATCACTCAATTCACAGGTCCACTCGCACCACCATAGCTTCAGTTCAGATTCCCTGAGTTATTCACAGTGCAGTAAAGTATCTTTTGATGACTGTGATGACTGTATAACAGCGTCTCGTAAATTTTCTTCAGGTTGAAATGGAACACAAAGCGATGATTTTCCATGAAGAACTGCCAAGAAAAGAGACAGCCCTCCTGCAAAGATTACAAAATTAACCCATTATTTCTTATTGAGCTTACTCAACAGATTTTAATCTTTACTTCAATGAATGCCATCACAATTATTTCACCTATTTCAACCGCATCGCTTGTAGAAAAGAAAACTAACTCTCACCCGCCCAACAACGTTTAATCTTTATTTTCTGATTTAATGTCTCAACCACGGAGGTCTTGTGTGAGACTTCTCTTCTCTGCAATGGAAAAGATATTTAATTAAATTCTGACCAGTATAATCATATACACTATGTTTTCACGTATTTTCAGAGTGTATTTTTTAGTATAACTTTATTTTAACCACCTCCTATTTGTAACAAAACACGTACTTTCTCCGGCGGTTCTCGACGCAAGACTAACCCTATTCCATAAGCTCTATCTAAGTCTGCTTGAGGGCTGCCCTTTATGCCAAACCCCTCCTTCTCAGTTGAATTGGCTGTTTCATTGGCGGTTCTACAGTTCAAAATTTCCTTCCTAGGGTATTCCGCTCCTTATATTGGCTATAAGCCCCTCTGACGAGAACATAGCCGACTCCGCCCTTTTTCAGAAACACTGGAGATCTTTTGCCGTGAATTTTGACTCTAAATCTTTTCCCTTTGTTTTTCTAAGGCCTGAGTGTCCGACCGTTGTGCGTTTTCAGACTCTCAAGTTTTGGGCCACAAATCACTGTCAACCCTTGTGGTTAGGCTCCTACAACCGTTGGGGCTCTTTCACTCATGCCTCCCCAAAAATCTTTGCTAATCATAACATGTTCATGTTTCCCACGACTCCGTACAGGACCTCTTGGTGTGGCCCTAAATTTTTCCGTTGAATGTGGTCAAGAACACCGACTCTCTTGTCCAAGCCTACCCCCAAAAAATGCTTACACACAAAATCCTTGCTAAGCACAACATCAACACAAACTCAGACACATGTGAAACACAAGCCCCACAGGCACACAACATGTTGGAGCGACACGTCTGTGCTGTTGGAATACGCAAAACACAAATCAGTGGCAAAACACAAATCTGTTAAAAATACCAAAAATTAAAATGTTTCTTAAAAATTGGAAAAGATTCCAGCAAGGAAAAAAATGTTGAAAATGAGCTTATGTCAACTAGGAACTATACATCTTGAAAAACTAAGCAGTCAAGGCTTGGTAAATTCCCTTTTATTAATCCAAATTGCTCTTTCGTTCAACCTACAGGAGATTCTAGCCTTGTAAACGAGTTCAGTTCTTACGGACGTTTGTAAACTGGTTTGGTACGTAAGTCAGAACTTTGGCCTACACATCACAGAAATATGCCCTTGCATACGTAAATTATACTAACTTATGATAAGGACATGTCCATAAACCTGTTTGTGCAATGCATTACCACGTATTCAGCAGTACAAAAAAAACTAGTACTTCACGCGGTTCGTAGAAACAAGCGGATCGCCGTAAAGTGGAACATGAGCTAATGGATTTTATTAATGCTCGTTTGTAACGGCAAGTTGCCAGAACTCAAAATGCCGTACACCAAGAACTCCCTGAAATAGCAAGAGCTTACAACATTGGTAACGCTTCAGAACTGAATGAATTATCTATGGATTGTTACAGCACAAATCCATTTTAATAAATGATTTACAAATTTATTTTTCAATGTGAACCACATCTGTATTTATAAAAAAAATTTCCACAACCAGCATACTGTTATGAAATTTACAACAATTTATGATTGATTGCTTATAATAGAGTACATTATCAGAATTTCCTTTCTATATGAAGCACATTCAAAAATAAATATTACATTTAAGCAGGCAGAGAATTTTTATTACAACTTGAAGCACACTTTGCTGCATTCTTCTCCTTAGTCTGCCACAAAACTTTGAGCAATTGTGCCACAAAATTACTTAATTATTGAAAACAGACATTCAAAATTTTTTTACATTTTTTCACTTGTCAAAGAAAACTAATGTTGGAAGTCTTGATTTTGGGATAGTTTAAAATGATTCAAGAGTTTAGAATTTCAATCACTTGTAAAACAACAAATACAACATATTTTAGATAATCACTTTTATTATTCATTTGCTGTTTAGATGGAAATGTTCATTACTAACCCAAGATCTGAAGTTAAGGAGTTATAGTTGACTCATTGAAAAATGCTGCATTTTAATTCCAATAGTAATATTAAAATAAAGAGATATATTAATGTAAACTCTTTCCTTTAAATATTGCTAGGGGAAGAAATGACAAGCAGTAAAAACTGGAAAAAAAGGTAGCCATAACCCATTGCTGTAATATGAAATCAATTGGAGGGAAACATTGTTTTTGGCATAGCCATCAACTCTCCTGCAGAATAAGGTGTAGCTTCATATCATTAGAACCATTTTCTTCATGTTTTACTGTTCAGGTAGAAAATATTCTCAAACTAAGCATGTACACCAGTTTTCAGAAAAGTCACTACATTACAACCATCATCTCAAAAAAAAAAAACTATGCACCAATGATTCTTGTAAATAGTATGACACAGTACAGCATGACATTAAACCATGGTAGAACACTTCAACAAGTTTTAAATTTTATTCACACCTGAAATTTACTTCACACTCTTCATGTTCTATCATTTTTGTGCCATTGATTTTTGAAAGGGTAAGTTGCTTATGGCATCTCTGAATAATGCAAGTGAAGTGTATCTGTTTGTCACATTTTGAAAACATCGCTAAATCAAGTCCGTAGCACAGATACAGATTTCAACTCTAGCGCATCCAAGCAAATGCGCAGTAGGATCCATCACCTAAGTTATGTTTTGTTTTTCTTAAAAAAAGGTGGTTTATATGTACTATTGAAAACCACCATGCCAAATGCAGTTCCTTTTAAACATTTGCACATACAGTAGTAACATATGACCAATTTTATTATTTTTTTTTTAATAGTTTTACAATCTCATAATACAATGGGTACAAAAACAAATTTTACCATTGTACCGCGATTAGCTTAGTTCACCGAAAACTTTGTTTTTGATTCCTCGCCATGTGGGAAGAAGGAGGAGGTTGATATGACGTGTGTTGCTCCACCACCGCGCCACACACAAATTCCCGTAGTTCAGTCAATAAAAACATTAAAAATCATTACTTGTATATTCTTTCAAGCATTACCAAGTCTTTTTTTTGTTCCTACAATTGCTCCTTCAAAACTGCGCTCTCCATATGCAATGACTCATGTTTAAAAATGCAGTCAAGACCGACAGTTTAACGTTTACAGATGTGGTCATCATAGTCAGATCTAATGAAAAATTTAAAAAGAAATTGCTCTTTACACAAATTCCAAGAATTTCTACATTCTGTGTAGAATTATGTCAGTTTATTGATCATTGTTTCTCACACATGACAACCAATCTCCTCCAAGTGAGCAATTTGAAAAAATAAGAAAGGATGTCATATTTATATTTGTGACTGACATTACTTCCAGAATTATTTCCTCATGGTTTTATTTAATGCTCATAACTGTCTATTTTATTAGCCAAAAAATTTTAGGGTACACTTTATTCTTGCGGTCACGGGTAACTTTTTTTTGCGCCCACTGTACAGTTCAAAGCACAAATCAACAATGTAGCTATTATTTTTACTTTGCGTATTTTTTCTTGGTAAGCAAAAAATAAATTGATAGTCGCATGTACGCAGAAGCTTTATATTTCTTTTGCTCCGAGTGTTACCTTTTGATGCATAAACAATTGTCTCAGAAGAAATGCAAGCACTGCATGGATTATTGTCTCACTGTTTTGCAAATCCCTTGAAGAGAAGTACAACTTCTACCTCTGGTCAAGCATCATTAGGTAAGGAGAAGAATAAGTATTACATTAGATTAAAATAGAACTTTTTTGTCCGAATATATTAGGTTAGGCTAGGATAAGTCACGTCATTCAAATTGAAAAACCGAAATCTTTCCACGAGCCATAAATGCCAATTTTGACAACACATAATTAGTGATTTCAAAAACCCCAAAGAAGAGACAGACTTCAATTTGTCATTTTATTCACAACAATAACACTATTACTATTAATTGAATTCTCAATAAAAAATTACTTCAAGTCCAAGTTAGAATCTGTCATAAAACATGCCAATCAAAATTTAATTTTCATGGAACATATTTTGGGAATAGAATACTTTTAACTTGTAGAAATATCACAAAAAACATACCTGAATATTCAAACTAGGTTATTATGCAGGCGTTTCTGATGAGGAAGTGATAAATTTGAACATTATTTCCAAGGACAAGCTGGGTGACTGAGAAATAAAATAAGGACATTCTGAATACAAATCACCCACTTTCTTGTTGTCTCCAGACATGGTGTGAGGCGAAGGTGGGGCCTCCACCGCAAGAAATGTAGGCTCCAGTTTTGCGGATTAGGTCTTCTACTTGAAAAAAAATATTCAAATTATTTTTTTCAATGATTTAAAATTAATATGTTTGATACAAAATTCTGCAAGTAAATGCATACAGTCATATTTTGATGCCTACAAGCACTTATCAAAAACTTGTAGCTAAAAATTAACACATAATAAAGGTACTTTACAATGCTGCATCTTCAACACTGAACCACAAGAAAATGACTGTTAAATCAATGTTTGGGCAAGAAAATGAAAAAAAACTACAGCATAAATAATAGTACATTTTTAACAACTCAAGACATAAAATTCTAATGAAATTAACAATTTTAAAAATATCTCACCATAAAGACCTGTAACTGCATGAAAACACACACCTATTTGCATTGTAAATAAACTTGAAGATCTTTACAAGAAGTTGAAAAGAATGCCTAGGATAACTAATGTCACAATTTAAAAATAAAACGGGCTACATCACTGCATGTATATGAAAACTTTGGAATAATATTTTATTATATTTTAGTCATAACAAAGGCTGATTTTGAAATTTAGTACATGTCATTAAAAGGATGGTCCAACTTAAACATTACTTTTAATTTAGAGCTTGGTATATGGGTGTAAACCAAAATTTGATGACATACCAGTTAATACATCCTGCATTAATAGTGAAAGACATTGTCCAAACTCTATATAAGGAGTTGAGTTCTTTTCAAGCTTAGACTGAATGACATATTTTTTATTTTTTTAATTTAAATTTTACATAAAAATTTCACATAAGAATTTCACATATTGATTTAAATCACTGGCTAAGAAAAACTTTAAAACTAAGCATTTTGCTCAAAATTATAAAAAATATTTGACTAACAATATTTGATCAGATTAGTCAAGTTGGTTTGATCTTCTCTTACCACTACAAAGATGTTTAAAAGAGAAAACGATCATTAAAAATGAAGCTTAGAAAAATGAAAATCTTTGTCCAAGGTATGTTCCTACACAAGATTTCTTCTGCAGAGAAACAGTAAGTTAAAAAAAGTTTATGAAATAAGATAAAAGCTGGAAAAGAAAGTTAGAGATGCTGAGAAAAATGATAACAGTTAAACTTAAAAAACGGTTTGTGACAACACAAAAACTTTCCTACTTCAACAACAAAAAAGCCTATTTGACCATCATCTCAGGACCTAGCATCTTTACCCAAATGCTAATTCTAATAGATACAGTTGTTGTTTCTTTCTGAGGGATCACATCCAGAGATTGCTTGATATTATCAACACACATGACATGAGACTTGGACAAAATAGCATCAAATCCTTATTTGTGAGCCTTTGTAATCAATAGATTGTTATGGCATAAAAAATAAAATTAAAATAGTCAAGCCACTGTGTTGGAATTCAAAATTTGCTGGGCCATTATGACATAACTATTGTTAATTTTGTTATTTATTCAACATAATTAAGCTTAATTATTATTTCTTGATATTTTGAAGGTTTGAACAATATAACCTTGACTATTTCAGAATAGCAAAACAAGGAATGAATGATACTGCAATAGTTCCAGTATAACCATATGACTTGAAGCAAACTTCAACACATTGGAGCCACAGAATAAAAAGAAAGAAAAGAAAAAACGTTTATTTCCAATAAAGTACAAACATGAAATGTCGATACATTGGATTTTAAAACACCTTAACCTAAAGGCATCCTTAATTGAGAATGACACATTGGTATTGGGATACCCGTGTAAAATGTTGAATCAAAAAATGATTGACAGAAAAGCACATCAAAAATGAGTTCCTTAGCTCTGCCTAATCTGATTTTGACAGTGCATTTGAATAATATTAGTTTGAATATTAGTTTGATAGTCTACAACAAATCTTTTCTTACCACTAATTAAGAGTTTGCAAAATTTTATCATGACTGAATCAGCAAGTAACTAAAATCATAATTCTATACAACTATTTCTGAACCCCCCAACAACGCTAGGTTCTAAAAAGACTAAAGCTTTTTAACAACTTCAGTAAGAACAATTTCAACGAATCATGATCACAATAATATTATAATATAATTAAGTTTGGAACCTAAAATTTACAAAAAACAGAAGTGTTTATGTAAAATTCATTAACACAGCAACAGGCTAAATACAAATTTATTCTATCTTCCCCTCATTTGCAGTTTTATTCTTGTTTTGACATTAAGAAAATTAGAAATTACCAATCCTTCAGAATTCTTTCCGATACATGATTTAGACAAATATAGTTTTAAGCCCAACACAAATGTAGACATTTTACTTTCACGTAAATTTAAAACACAGAAACTACCGAAAAAAAAGTAAAAATCCGACTGGACACAAATCTTTACTTCCCTCACCCCTTTCTCAGGGTCAGTGGCAGCTTTGTTTATGTCATGACGTCATACTTCTCTCAGGGATAAAAATGGCACTGATGTAAATTGCGGTAAATTTTCCAATGTTGCGCATTTGGACTGGTGATGCTCAAGTAACTACGAAAAATTTATCAACATATTTTTATGTTAAGCTTAAATGAATTATTCCATCGTGCAAAAATTAGAAAACAATTTTGTGACACCACGGTAGAACACAAGGACAAATACAATGGGGATGAAAAGTGTACATTATATCAAATATAATTTTCAGTTCAGTTTTAGCATCAATTTAAAAAGTGACCTCCCAATGAATGCGTGTATATTTTTTAATCCCTCCCTGGAATTACCCTAAAATCGATTGGAGTTACCCAGTTAATGATAACTTGGCTACTAATTTCATTCATTCAGTACACAATATTCAATCTAGTTTTGCTCATAATATACATTACATTGGTCTTTAGTAGTGAAAAATTGTGCTTGTAACTTGGCTTCGTTGCTTAGCAACCAGCAGTTCTCCAGTAAACGCATATCGACAGTAACATCAATGAAGCTCAGTTGAGCTACAGTTGCAATGGCTGCAGATAAAACTTTAGCTCGTTCTGGACTTTACTTCGATGAATTGAATAAAATTCGAGTGCTCGAGCCTGAAGTAGCACAACAGACAACAGAATTGAGGGATGAATGCCGAGGTTTCGTCGACAGTAAGTATGATACACTTTGATGAAATATCAAAGCATACTCTAGAAGAAATTTTACCATAAACCATTTATGGCAACAGTATAAATTCGGTCAAGTGGTAGGAGTAATTGTGATCTCGTCAAGGTACGGTTAGTAGAGTTTTGAAGATGCCTCTCAATAGAAGAGACCATTCAAAATTAATCATAAAATAATTCTATCAATCAGTGATTGATCATTTTTTGAATAATTCAAAGAAGCAACATAGCTATTATGCAATTTTGAGGAAGGAGTGAATGAAGCCGAGTTAAGGCTCATCCACTGAGAATATTAATAGTGATGGCGATTTACCCACAAGGCATATGTATGATTTTAGGAATTGAACATATTGTTTGAAAACTGGAAGTTATTACTTCACAACGAGCCTATCGAAATGTACAACTATCACATTTGGTCGGACCTGAACACTGACACCGTAACAAATAAAAAATAAAAACAGGTAAATTACAATAAAAATGATAGAAAAAGTACGAGTAAACCATTGATTTTAAAAATTTCTTAAAATATTTTTAGTTGATACACACACATACACACACACACACACACACACGCGAGTTTCGTAATACCCTTGTCATCAGTGGAAATGAAATGATCGAGTTTACTGAGCTTTCAACTTAGTGCGTGGACACCGTAACAAATGAAACCGAGCTTTCAACACTACAAAAATAAACGAAAAATACACAACCGTCATAGTTGGTCGGACGTGAACACTGACACTGCGTAACAAAAAACTGAGCTTTCAACTTATTGCAGAAATAAACGACTTCCATGAATTGGCGGACCACTTCATGGGAGTGGCAGACCGACTGAGGGCAGCGGTAGAGAAGGAGAAGCTGGCAGCGCTGGGCGCGCGCAACATGCTCAAGAGCGTCAGCAAACAGAGGGAGGCTCAGCAGCTTCAGCTCCAGGTACTCGTCATCAGAGTTTACTTCAATCATGAATGAACTTACTCATTTGTAAATGCATAATTTTCAAAGGAATGTTTTCAGGGTAAACATAGCCAATACGATTTCAAGATCACAAATTCTAAAAAAGTTTTCCTCGTACAAAGCCAGAATACTTCTATGCAATTTTCGAAGTTATTAACAGGAAAGCCAGACAAAAAAATCGGCTTACGAGTTAAACCGCTTTACAGGAAGTCCTGAGCGATACAGTGATGCACGAAACTTCAATGCATCCAAGCATTCAAAACGTGAGATTGAAAATAAATGTTTTCCAGCACATTTGTTCTCCACTCGGTATTTCACACGATTTCTTAAAGAACACTCACAATGGAAAAGAGACGTCTGAAAGCTAATAAGTTTGTGAATTTTTACTAAGTGCATTTTAACCGGAGCCTGATACTCCTCTGAAGAACTGTCAAAGATTGGATTTAAAGTAACATTAGATTAGAAGTTACTTTAAACCTACCCAATCCCAACCAAGGTATTTCAATAAGAGGAAGGATGGATTTAGCATGAAAATAAGGTTAATTCTGCTCACTAGATGTAACGTAAAAACGAGGATCTTCACGTAAGATTACCGCCAAGCAGAGTACCGACATAGATAAAAACTGTATTCAAGGAAATACTGTAGGTGAAGTCAACCATCATTCGTAGTCATCACCACATCATGTTGCTGTATCTCGTAATCTGCTCATCGTCTTCTCGTGACCAATATTAGTGATTTAGATGGAAGTGGAAGGAAATTCAGCCGCGTTTCACTGCTTTCATCCAGAAGCATGACTACGCATTCAGCTCTAATATAAGAAATTTGTGGAATTGAGTGTGACGAAAGACGCGTGTTCTCAGGCGCTGATTGGCGAGAAGAAGCTGGAGTTGGAGAGACTGCGGATTCAGCACGACAGCCTCCAACAAACCGAGGCTGAGCAACAGGAGTTCATAGAGCAATTCATTATGCAAAAGTAAATTCCTCCTAATGATTCATTTTTCATCTAACGAAGTTTGATTTTCAATACAAGATATTTTTCCACTTGGTCTCAGTTTGGATTTGATTTCTAAGCGCTTGATTCGAAATAGCTGAAAAAAACTCGGTAGAACCACGAATTTCTTTACAAAAATTTCAGCACATAAGTTGCGTTTGAATCACATGAAATTTGAAGAAATAAACAACAAGGAATCCATTCCCATTGGAAATAGAATGAAACAATAGGCATTGAACACATAGAGAAAAGAAATTAATTACTCATCCAGTTGAATAGAAAATGAGTTAGAAGACATTGCGATAACCGAGGCCGGTGTTCCCAGACGCTACGTATAATCACTGGATAAAAGATTTGTGCTGGAAAAATTGAAATACGGGAGAAAAGTAGGAATCGATATTAAAACACTGTGTGAAACTGAGAAAACATATAATATAATTAAAATTCGAGGACACAAATGGCACGTTATTTTAGTGAGCAAAAAGCGAAGTTAAAAAATTGCATCATCGGTCAAGTTTTACTCTATGGCGTACAGTCAAAAACAGTGAGGAAATCTGGCGCGCAATAGATAACTCTCGAGGAAACGCACATCAAAAAGCAATATCGCCAAGAAACCAACTTTTGGGAAAAGACACAGTTATTGTTCTTCAGAAAGACATTTTTTCATTGATATCAATGGCAAATAAGTTTACCCATTATCAATAGAAGATATTTGTATACAGTTTTAGCACCTGAAAACGCCCGTCTGCTTGCCAGCGCGGGGCAAAAAATCCAAGATACTATACATTGTAACGATGCACCATCAGAAGAGGCAGACTTAACCAAAACCACCCAGCAGAGCCAAAACGCATCATCACTGAGCGTTCAAAGCAATCAACTTTGGAAGCGAGAAAGCACCTCAAAGCTAAACAGTTCTAAACTTAACCAACTCAAAGTTATAAATAATTATACATAATTACGCGTTCAAGTCGTCGAACGAGGTTCTAAATAAGAATAAAAACTTAAAAATAGACCAAGGCTGAGCAAAGAAACAAAAACACGAGGAATTGAAACAATGAATTATATCTACAGATCACAAGCCTGAAATTACGGTAACAAAGTTAAAAACAAAATCGGGTTTTCTTTCAGTTTTTTCGAAAATGTTAATAATAAAGTCTTTTGAACTATGTACTTCACAACAAAACAGAGACGAACCTGTCTGAAGAAAGAGCATATTGTGTAATTCACAAAAAAAAGGGAAATGGAAGTGAAGTTCTCGAGAAAATAACAACTGATCAGCTGAACAGCTCAGACCGTTGAATGCGAGACCAGCGTAAGATAGAAGGGAGAAACGTAAAGAAACGAATTTCTTAACAAGACACCAAAGTAAGATTTATGGGTTTTGAAGGGAAGCATGAGTATGACATCCAAGGTTTTGTCAGATTTTCTCACAGAATAAATCTACCCGAATTGATCGGAACACCTCCCCCATTAACGCAGGTGTGGACGCCATTGACCACCACTGCTAAGAGAGCGCAAGTTTTTGCATTTTGGTCAACACAACCGTCCCAGGCGTTCACCCAAAACACTTCACGCGACAAAATCAACGTAAGGAGACCATAGGTTTTTACTGCACGCGCTTCAGGCGAGTTCATTTGACTCATGAACTCGCCTGAAGCTCGTGCAGTAAAAACCTATGGTCTCCTAACGTTGATTTTGTCGCGTGAAGTGTTTGGGTGAACGCCTGGGACGGTTGTGTTGACCAAAATGCAAAAACTTGCGCTCTCTTAGCAGTGGTCAATGGCGTCCACACCTGCGTTAATGGGGGAGGTGTTCCGATCAATTCGGGTAGATTTATTCTGTGAGAAAATCTGACAAAACCTTGGATGTCTTACTCATGCTCTTACTCTTCAAAACCCATAAATCTTACTTCGGTGTCTTGTTAAGAAATTCGTTTCTTTGCGTTTCTCATAAAGAAGAAAAAGGGAATCATAAAAAGTGAAAATATCGAAACTCAGACAACGGATCAAAAATTTGCTGCTCAGATTGAGGAGAAGAGGTACGAATTTCAATGGAAAGCGCAATGTCTCAAGAAAGATTAAACAGGACATTCAATATCAGTTAACATCAATAAAAAAATAACATAAATCCAAAGAAATGAGGGTAATATCCCTCTGCACTCTCTCTAGATTGGCTCAAAAGAGTTTCAAGGGAGTTTGAGGAAGTTCGCAGTGCGAAGGGAAAGAAAAACTTATCATTAGGAAAACTATGGGCATCAAAGTCCATTAGCGCAATAACAGCACGGCGGATAAAAATACTGTCGAAGAGATAGGTTCCAGGTTTCTGCTTCCAGCTCTACAAAACCACATACAAATTGCCCCAGCGGCAAAAACTTCCACATTTTTTCAGGTTTAAAACAGAAGTGAAGACCAGTCCGATCTTAGATAGCTGAATTGACACGGATGAAAGGACAATTTTGACACCTGAAACTACAAAAATGAATGTTATCTTCATCTGACCGGGCAGACGTCACAAGCAATGCACTGTTCAAAAACTCCCATTAACACGATGCAAAACTCTCAAGCGATCCAATTTACATCAATTTTGAATTTAAACTAATACTGTTGTGTGATCACCTACAAGTGAAACATGAAAAAAGATGAGTACAATTTTTGGTTTACTTTCAAGAAACTTTGCCTGCTTAATGAAAAACAAGCAACGAAAACGAACAAAAAATCAATAATGATCCGAAAGTCCAGCACGGGAGACCATGTGTGAGACAAACCGCTAATTGAACTCCGTTTGTTCAAAAGATCGAAGTTCAATATCAAGTAACAAAGCGAATCACAGACACTGGGGAAAAAGTTTACTTTGTACTTCAATAAGAATAAAAATCGCAAGAGTTTTTTTACAAGATGAAACTCTTGGAAGAATTTTTCCAACAAAAAATCTGGAAAACAATATTTACTGCTTAAAACATTCTTTTGCACGTAAAGAATTACCTTACAAAATAAACTAAAGTTAAATACCACAGCCAAAGAAACGAAAAGTTCAAGCAGAAAAAACGATGGGTGTTACAAATACTGCACCCTTACGTACTAATGAAATGAAGTCACCGCAGTAAGTGCAGCAGAAGATAAGAAAATATACACCCAATGCAGAGTATCAGGTAAACGAGGTAAGATGATTTGTAACAAACCGAAGAAACTTAACTAGACAAAGGAACATCACGGCTACAAAAAAAAAACACAGTGTTAAACTTACATCGAGATATTAAATATATACAAGCATGGAGACCCAAGTTACAGTGCTAGTTAGTCTTACAGTTAGGTCAAAACAGAATCAATCAGTGCAAGCAACATGCTAAAGTTATCTCAACTATATAATTGCAGTGATGAACTCGAGGGCATGACGGAGGCAAAACGCAAACCAGGCGCACAGTATCAAGAAGGTCGCTGGGGCGCGGCTAACACCGCAGCCAGCAGCCTCCTTGCTTCACACCTAAACATCAACTGGCAATTGCAGTGTCAGCTGACATCAGCTGGTGATACCAAAGAACGAAGTCAGTATGGGAACGAGTCATTCGTATTCGTGAAAATTAATGCTTCGAATGAGGACGCGATTTTAATGAGGAAATCGTTCGAATGAGGTTTTACCTTTGGATGATAATCCTCCATGAAGGCAAGAAAATTAAGCGACAAAATTGACGAGTGACTAAGAACAGCATGGATATCTCACTCAATGCGTGTAGACACACGGATGCAAATATGATCATCTCGAATTTTCTATCAAAATAGATGAGTGTGATGTTAAAGTCAGTTACTTGTCTCAGTGAATCATTGTTTGTGGGAAATAATGACGTAGTGTAGTATTCAAGTTGCGATAGACTAATAATAATCAGTACAACGTAGCGAAAGAAATATGGCAAGCTTAATTCAAAACATGAAATGCTACCTTCATTCCAAAACACTCGACAGATTGCAGCATAAAACTATGATGTTAGCACACTAGTGTTTACTCAAGGAATCCAATGACACCCATACACAGAATTTGTTTCAGGAGTCTTTTTTCATACTACAGCGCTAAAATAGAACTGCTAGCCCTCTTCTCACCAACTCGTAAACCGCTTAGCTCAAGCAACTAATCCATAAATATCACACAGAGCAGCAACAAGACAATAAGAAAACCCGTGCTTCCCACACTTGTTCATTGAAAAAGCACGTATGTACACTACCGGCAAACCATAAAATCATCAAACTCTTCAGTAAAGCTTGAAGCGAATGCATTTCAACACCAACTAGGAACTCTGAGATAATATCAAGCAGCCTCACATGGCACCTCTGCTCCTACAGAACCAGAGTTGCGCTGGGCCGCCTCTCGCACCACGAAATTAGCGTCTTCCTCTACGGGTTATTTCAGGTTTCAGCGTAATTGCGCACACCTCCTGTTTCAACATCGGTCGCGCATCACATCAGTATTTTGAACAGAGTTCAGTACAAGTATTTGCTAACAGAACGATATCATTGCAGTTAAATTCGGATTTAGCAAAACACATTTTTCATGGTTGACACAGCCCGCTGAGAGTAAAAAAGCGTGCTTCTCGAGGTGATGGGAAAAGTTAGGTGAGAAGAAGGAGATTAGATTAGATTAGATTATTAGTTAGTTTCAGCCTCCCTATCCGCAACAAAGGCGATCCAAAGAGAGGAAGGAAGAAGGCACCATTTAGTATGGAGTTAAGGGAACGCGGAATCCATGAAGAAAGGGCATAGAAACAGTAAGATAAGAAAGAAGTTCATGAAACAAGATCAAAGTTGAAGAAGAAAGTAGTAGGTGTTGAAAAAACAGGACAGCAGTGAACCGAAAAAATGTTGGTCCGTAACAAAACAAAAACCAATGTTATTTTAACAAAAAGAAAGCCTACCTAACCTTTAGCTCGGGCCCTCACATTGCCCTCCTGGGAGCGCTAATTCCCATAGATACAATAGTTGTATCCCCCTGAGGGGGTGAGAAGAAGGAAGCAATGGGAAAGATGACATTCGCGAAGAAGGGTTTTCTTGAAATGGTGCGGCCCCCCCGTACGGGTAGAACTAAAAGGAAATGCAAGACAAAATCCCACCAGCTAAACATAAGAAAGATTCTGAAAGCAATAGCCATTTCCCAGGGAGTACCTAAAAGTGGAGCGGGCAGAGGCTAATTTCCAAAGGCGCACATGAGCGCGACCTTACTCTTGGAGACTCCGAATCTCAAATCACAATAAAAAGCGCCAGTAAAAAGACCAATCCTCTTTTCCACACTCCTGAGGAAATGTTTAAAAGGCTAAACGCATGTCAAATGTTCATCTTGAGACTGGTTGCTCATCAGCGATAAAAATAGTTACCGAGCACTTGAACATTGACTGCACTTTCCTAAAGAGAGGTGGCGCAAGGTAGAACGTTAGAGAACGCATGGTAGGAAGAAGGCAAGACTAAATCGCAAAGCGATGCTGTAAAGAAGTTTGGAGGAAGTGCTGCAGTACTGTTTGGAGAGGTAGATGATTAACCAGTACTCGAAAAGATAACGTTTAAGTTGCTTTTTCTCAAGCAGCTTTAAAAGAATATCTAAATTTGCATGAAAATTTTCATAAAATCATTGTACTATCTTATTTCCCACCGTTTTGTGCGTACAATGCTGCTGAGAAGATGTTAACTCCCAATTTTCATAACTTCTTTCGATTTACTGGCCATGAAAGAAAAAGGCTGTAGGTTTCATGGCTCTTTAGGTTCGTTTTCTTTCAAATGACAGACATGTTAACTCGTAGCCCGAATTTTTAACGCCGCCCAAATTTTTGGAGAGCTCATCCAAGACTAACCCCAAAATTGACCAACAATCAGAGAGTCTAGAATACAATGAAAAAACATGAGAGGTTGAATTAAAGCCTCAGAGTTCATTTTGGCTGCGGCTGTGCAGTGATTTAACTCAGCAAAAAAAAAAGACTACTTACACAAAACAGCTCGAGACATGCGGCGGTGGTGAACAGGTAGCTCCACAGGAGCAACGGACTCAACACCAAGCG
Source organism: Platorchestia sp. MABIK (assembly GCA_014220935.1). Taxonomy (NCBI): domain Eukaryota; kingdom Metazoa; phylum Arthropoda; class Malacostraca; order Amphipoda; family Talitridae; genus Platorchestia; species Platorchestia sp. MABIK. Next base: position 42,576 of record JACJUY010000067.1, read on the forward strand.
AAAGACCAAATGACTCTGAAATATTCCGAGTATTTGAAATGGAACATGAGCGTACAGAGATAAAGCAAGAAGGTGCTCACGAGGAGACATAACATAAGCGTAGCACATCTGCAGTCGCTGATGCCACGTTTTATGACAGCCAGCTTTCATGTCAAGCAGCTATGCAAGAGGAAGCGGAATACTTAAATATTTGCCGAGAGATTCCAATGCAAGGAGAGAATATGAGTGAACGGTCTGGACTAAATAAAAGGGACAGACTAAATGAAATGGAAAGCGATACTTTAAAAATAAAACCGCTTGCTTGAATGAAACAACTCGGAAATTGATTGAACCTGAATATGCCCAAGATAAATAGTAGGAATAAAGAATGAAGTAGGCATTAGTACGACATAGACTACATTCTAACGATAGCAGAAATAAAATTTTTTTCCTTAATTCATCAGAGATCCTTTCAATGGATTATCAAACCCTGAAACAACAGCCATGTAACTACTTATAGAGATACATTCAATGCATCACAAATTAATTGAGATATTTGCTACAGAGATTTGGTGCTGGAAGAAAGTACACAGCCCCAAACAGATCAAAGTCGAGTAGATGAAAGTTAACCATAGAACTAGCTACAAGGCTTAATAGATATTATTATGCTAACAGAGCAACTAAAACAAGTAGTTGGTGTTACTGCCATCTGGATCGCCGTAACAGTCATTTCTTGGCAGAAACTACACTTCATTCACGTGTTTAAATTCCTGTGAAAGTCGAATAAAAGTTTAGGTTAATTTTGCAGGCTATCATTCCTCGGTAAAATTGAAGTTTATTCTCTGTAACAATAAGCATTCAAACTTTACGCCATTGAAAATACTGAGGCACAATTGAAAAATATGATTTGATGCATCCAACATATTTGATAAAGTTGCCTAGAGTGAAGACAAAGAGGTAAGAAAACGGAGGTTGGTTATTTCATGCGGCAAATTCATAAACGTTGATCGTTTTCAACCGTAATTTTTGCAGGAACTGATTCACTCCAATAAAATAGAATGGCCGTCGAGTTACTCTTATCTCGCCGCCGCGGTATTGAAGAGGGTACGTAGAAACTGTTTACAATTGCCGACAATGTTGTCAATACATGTTTTTTCGTTTTAATTGTGTACCTAAAATCCCATTAACAATATGTTTGTACACACTCAATGGTCTAATACGAAGACAAGATTGTAAGAAATAAAAATGGGATGTGCACAAGGCTTGGATTATAATTCAAACAGAAAACACAGGCCACTCTTAGCTCACGAAAATTCCATGAGAGTTCGTAGCCCAGCTACGAACAATCCGAGAGGAGGTACATTTGGTTATAAATCAGAGGGGGCACACAGTCACACACTGGGGAGGTGTTTTGGGGAATAATTCATGCAACCCACACACTTTGAACTCGTACTTCTTATAAGCGTTAGCGAAAAATCGATTAAAAATAATCAAAATCGTTCAGCAACCATTGTTTCTTATGAATCTTGCACCCTTTTACTCACGAAAGAAACTATTGAATGAAGGAAATTAAATTCAAGGAAATTTTATGTGAACTAGACAAAAGCTGACTCGCGCGCAATTTAACGTCTGGCAACCATGAAAAAAATTACTGCATCACTTAATGAAAGTAGATATGTGAAAATTAGAGCTTTGAATATTTTGTGATCTAAGTTTCACGCTGATGGAAAAAATTATTACAGTAGAAACCACAAGTCAGCTCGATACTTGTGTTGATCTCAGCAGAGAAGAAAATCAATCGCTGATTTGTTCATAATTTAAGTATTAACATAGTTTCTACAAAAGTGGTGCACCTCACAGCCTTAGCAAGCACAGCATAGAACTTGGAAACATCTTCAAGAACGTTGTCAAGAATAAAAAAAATCAGTTGATAATACAAATAAATGTGAAATTCAAGGATTTGTCAAGTAACGATTTGAAACTATGAGAACATTTAGCTACTGGTCTGAAGTTAGACGAAAAGAACCTTCTAAACAAAAAATCTTCATCGTCAATAACGCACTAAAAATCTCGTCATTTAGTAGTACATCAAGTATCATTCCATAAGGCATGTCATTACTGTCATGTTGAATGTAGAGCGTCAAAGCATCCTCTCTCACTGCATATCACGAGGCTGAAGCTCTATTCTGAGATCTTCAATTGTTCCCCACGTCAGAAACTCCAGTCAAAACAGTTTGCCTGGTTAAACATCCACACAGCAGTAAATATATCAGAAAACGCACCGATGCTGGCAAAAAAAAGGGAAGAAGAACTACAACAAAGACAATGCTCATCAGTTTGTTTGCAAAGTTCATCCTCAAATGTGAAATATTTTCGTCCAACAAGCTACCACTCCACTGATAATTCACAGGCTTTTCCCACTCCTAACAATTCTAAACTGAGTCAAACGGTTTATTTTGGCTCGAGCGTATCGCAAATTCACAGCCTGCGCTAATTATTATCAGACAGAAGGCTAGCCTAAAAATTCCAACCCAGTCAATGAAAACGTAATAAATTTAGAAAGAGAGTCGAGCGCACGTATGCACGTTTAATTGCAAAAAAAAATGGCACGTCAGGTAATTTAGTGAAACCACGAACTTCCACACACCATGCTATAAAGAATTAAATTCGGAGATTTCTTCACTAAACCTTAGAAAAGTTACGATTCAGGTAGATCTACTTTCATGAATTCAAACAAACATGAGAGATTGTACTAACTATTGACAAGACAAGGAGAGTTTCATCACATCACAGAAGAACGAGGTGGGCGGCAGCTATCTAACTTCGATTAACTTTTTTTTTACCTACTTTACCTACTATGAATGGGGAAAACAAAAAGCTGACAAAATTCTCGAGTTCAAAGGAAGCAAATAAAATTCAAGAGTTTTCTTTACACAATTAAAGAGTCAGCAGAAAAACAGCTAAATTGAAACGTCTAAAAATATATTGAACTCGAGTTAAAACAAAGTCTTAGCGTGGATGAAATCGATCAAAAATTCACTTTCAATGGTGAGACTCCTCTGCATTTGCTCAAATCATTTTCAGATCTACAAACTTCATGAAATTTTAGCAAGCATTCTACTACCAGGACAGAATGAGAACATACCAACAATGGAGTGATGAGTTATAAATCATCCCTCCAGTTTTTGCGAGCACTATCTTTCCTTCACATACGACCGCTGTTACGGCCGTTGCAAAGGTACAAATTATCCCTCTAGTTTTTAGAGAGCAATTTCCATCTCTAACAACCGTAATATCTATCCCTACTACGACCGTAATATCTATCTCTATTACGACCACAATACTACCGTCCACTACAATACGACCGTCCCAAAACACGGGGGAGAAGACGGGTTGCAGGGTTGCACACAGGGTTGCAGCAGCTCAAGGCGATGTGACGGAGGTGGCGATGGGCAGGTTGCGGCGGAGGTGCCGGAGTGCTCTCTTAGCAGCGGTGCTCTTCGCGATGCGGTAGTTGCGTCCCACGCCACAGAAGCTCCCCTTCCCGAATATTTCCACGCTCACTCGCACCTGAGATTAGATTAGATGTTAGTTTAAGCCTCCCTAACCGCTAAAAAAAAAGCGTTCCTTAGAGAGGAAGGAGGATGACACCATTTAGTATGGAGATTAGGGAACGCGGAATCTATGCAGAAGGAGCATAGAAACAGTAAGTTGTGAAAGAAATTTATGAAACAAGATAAAAGTTAAACAAGAAAGTGGTAGGTGCTGAAAAACAAGACAGCAGTGAACTGAAAAAAATTGGTTCTTAACATAACAAAAAACCTTTTATTTCAACAAAACGAGGGCCTACCTAACTCTCAGCTCGCACCCTCATACATTTTACCCATGGGAGTACTAATTTTCATAGATACAATAGTTTAACATGAGAATGCAAAGATAAGGTCACGCATTTTAGCACAGAAATGAAAATGTGTAAAAATTTCATGCAATTTTGAAATAACAGATCAGATAAGTTGACCGTTCTTCATCACACGCTTACAGTAGCATTCATTTCCTCAGTGATAGCTTCAGTCTAGTACATTCAATAACAAAAATTATTAATCTTCCCAAAGCGGTAATCAAATTTAACTGCAGTACTAGTTATGTGAAGAAAATAATTCTGAGAAATTAAAGTCCGCCTTCATAATAAATAAACGCAGACCAAATAGAGAGATAATGTCCCTTGGCGCCAACACAATACGGCGTAACAGTGTGCATACCAGATTGAAATGAATAGAGAATGGTAGTGGGCCATGGAGTTCATGAGCCAACCCAGATGGAGCACCCTGTGCCACTTAATTATTTATTTGCAAGTATTTGGATATCAAGCGCAAGTGTAATCAAAATCGTAATCCATCAAAAAATACGACAAAGCTTGTAAGTCTCGCTAAATGAAATAACAGTGAAGTTCTTCAACCGATTCCGTCAAAATGTACGGTGCCAGCCAGTGTTACAGCACCTAATCAACCAAGTCAGTTTTCTCTAGATTGTTAGGGAATGCGGGGAGGTATTTCATAAATAGCACGAATTAATACACTTACTAGGTCAGTGGTCGCTATAATTTTCAAGAATTGAATTACTTCATATTGTTTTACATTTAAATTCTCTGATCAAGACGACCGACCGATCGATCACCAAGACTGCTGAGTTGTGAAACCACACTGTTCTTCCAAGTTCTACTTATGAAACTACCTTTACGCTATCACTTAGGGCACAAGAACACTCCATTTTTAAAACTTGGGAGCACACAGGCATTAAAGCATGACACACAGTTCAACAGCTCTGCCTGAAGCAGTGAACGTTGCTCTTCTAAACCCATTCGAACGAGTAGGTGGGAGAAAAGTAGAATTTGGAGGCCCCTCAGCCACAAAAAGTTATAACATTTCCTGAGCTTTGGCTTAGCATTAACTAAACTTGTTATTCCCAGTAAAAATCTGAAAGTAGTTACTAAAACATGAATCAAAGCACACATACACGAGACAAACCAAGCTGAACACGCGAAGGAAGCAAGAACTTGTAATTCTCGGTAAAAATCTAAGAGAAACTGTTAAAATACGAATCAAAGCACATCTACATAAGACAAACCAAGCAGAACACCCAGAAGGAGCACCACTACGATCAATTCGAACCTTTCCATCCACGAGCCGCTCAGGACGGCCAAACTTTGCAGTCTCGGGCTCCATTTCTAGCAGCTCCCTGATGGGGCTCTTGGGCACCACAGCCGTGAACTGGTCGATTGCGCCCTTCATGATGGGGTAGTAAGCGCCCCACACCGCGTCCAAGGAACAACCTGAGTCCAAGAAGATGGCACCCGCCACGCTTTCGAAAACGTCGCCCAGCGCTTTAGGGACTTCAATGTCTTCCACAATGTCAGCTTCTGTTTCGCCTTCCAAAAGATAGTACTGGAAAAGGAGAGAATACTTGAGTCTGGCGCCAAAACAAGAATATTGATTATGAAATTATAAAGAATGTGCCGTAAAGAAATAAGCTCTAAGCTACCTAACGAGAATAATATGTGTGTTAGGCTATCGCCATGATAAGTGGACTAGTGCCTCTGTAATTTAAATGGAGGAAAATTAATTCTTCTCGCAAATAACTGAGCTCGCGTATCACAGATACTTGCGAAACATTTATCCGTCACGGAATTCAAAATTTCATTAGCTTGATTTAGTTCGGCTCAAAATTCGGCGCTTGAAAAACAGCTCGACAATCTCCTAAGCTTGATTTAGTTCAACTCAAAACTCTGCAGCTTGATTTAGTTCGGCTCAAATTTCGACGCTTGTTTAACAGCTCGAAAAACTTCAACGCTTGAAAGCAATTCGCCATCTCCAAAGCTTGAAAACGGCTCAAAATCTTCAAAACTCTTATCAGATCGAAAACTCGGAAGGATACTGAAAATATTTTCAACACACTTGAAAACTGTTGGCGAAACCCAACTTAACAGAAATAAGTCAGCAGAATCTGACTTTTCTCTTATCCCTGAAAATATCAGGAAGATTCCTCCGGAATAAAAAAGCCTCAGAAAATACGGCCCTCAGAATCCCTATGATAGAGACAAATCTTAAAAGGTGACTCCCAAGAACGACCAACCTAATTAATTATCAATCGGGCCGAACAGGACACGCCCACCTAAATAATCTATCAACTGGCTCCCAAGAAGGACCAGCCTAAATAATTATGAAATCGAGCCGAACAGGACTCGCCCACCAAAATAACCTATCACTGGCGCCAAAGAGGGATTCGCCAACGAAATATCTAACAATTTGGCGCCCGAACAGGGACTTGCCCACCTAACTAATCGAACAATGTGAACTGTTCACGAGCTTACTACCACTACTGCTTTAATGGCAAATCAGCAGTAACAGCAACGTAAGAATCCAAAGCGAAATAGACAAAATTTTATGAAGAAAAACAGTACCTCAAATATTTGAGGGGGAAAACTTTTACTTGATACCTCCTCCCAAGGACGCTAATAAGAAGTAGCCAGAATATGTAAAACAACAGAGAAGTAGCCAGAACATGTAAGAAACATGAACACTTCCATGAGCCAAAAACACCACAGAACACCACTAAGGCCCTCGCATTAAAACGAACAAGTCTAAATGAGTGCATTGGAGCAGCAAGGAGGACTCACCTCTTCGTTAATTTTATGCTCGTTGGCTTCCTGGTCCCTGACGAAATCACGAATGACAGAGTCCAGGCCTGGGGAGAAGTGCCTGAAGTACTTGTGGAAGCGATGCTTCACGGCGAGCGTCGCAAAGATCGTGTTGTTGACCAGTGCAGAGCGCAAGTCAGTCAGTGCCCCTGGGGAGTGGTGGCGGCAATCCTCGTACAGGTGCCGCGTGATCAGGTAGTCTGCGAGGAGAAGTGTAGGAATAGATCGCAAGGGTTTCCTTAGCATTCTCCTGGGACTTAAGCTAATGCTCCCAAGAGTGTTCTTCAAAGCCTTTGTAAATAACATTTTTGCTTAATCATCAGTTGTTCTATTTTTCGATATTTGCATATTTCCTACATTTGCCAAGATTTCAAAACTATTTTGACACAAATGTGAAATTTACATTATGGCAATTTTGAGCAAGAAATTCACAGTACAATCAATTTCAACAAAGTTTGTATTTAACTATTAAATTTTTGGGTAATTTATCTATTCACAAAAGTACTTTTTCCAAAGATCCAGAACTCTTGAAACACGAATTTGTCTCTATAACATTTTTTTTATCGAACACGCAGCCATTTCAACTTTCATCATCTGGCAAACTTGCTGGCGAAATTTGTTTCAGCCCACAATTTTGAACGCACTTGCCAAATGCTCAAAATTTTCTCTTCTCAATAAACAGATCCTCTTAATTTGAGCCTCTCGGCTATAAATTCAGCACACAGCAGTCCTAATCTGGCTTTTGCAGTGATTTTTGCATTCACTATTTGTCGGCTACATTCCAAACTTATGAACTTTGGAAGTGTGCGGTCATCAAACGTGAAATACTACCATGTCCTAAATTCGATTTGGTTAACTCTAAATTCAAATTTCCAGTAATGAATAACTATTTAGTCAAACTAATGGCGCCCGTATCTCTGAAAGATAACATTTCACCGAAGAAAGACGAATTTCCAAAGATCTTCTGTTCTTACAAGAATGGTGGCAATTATAAGAAAAGACATTGCTTTTCTATTTGGATATTGGACAGCAAAATTCGTTAACGAGAAATACGGCGGGAGAAATTAGCAGGAGCCACAGAAATACGTTCAATAATACTCCACAAAAATCAAGAATTCTCTCACAGTAGGTGGTCCAAAGAATAAAATAGTGAAAATCGTAAATACGAGATAAGCACTTCTATAGTGAATCACCAGCTTTTGGTTAAAAAAAAAATACAGCTTTCAAAAAGTAAATCTCATCACATACCGAGCACGGCATCTCCAAGGAATTCCAAGCGCTGGTAACAGTCAGTGAGGCGGTTGCGGCAGAAAGAAGCGTGAGTGAAGGCTTGCAGGAGATAAGCTCTGTCCAGAAACGTGTAGTTGATGGTGCGTTCGAACTCATCGTAGCCAGTGAGGAGTAAATCCAAATCGCGCTGATGATCAGGTAAAGATACAGGATAAGACGCGTGCGGACTGCCGCCAAATAAAGATTGACTTTCGTGAGCTGAAGCCACCAAAGGGCTACTCACTGGCGTCTTTGAGTCTATCTCAGAATACTGTATGGCCTGGCAACTGCCATCTTCTATTTTATCGGAAAACGAGGGGCTCAAACTACTACTGAAGTTATTTGGCGTACACGGAGAGTACGTCAAGTCAGATGGCGTCACCAATTTAGGTACATGCAACGGAGATTCAGGTATCTCTACTTGAGCAAATGTGATCTTTCTCTTTCTAGTGGCCGGATCTGGAGTAGAGATGCACGGCAGAACTTTTATGCCAAGCCAGGACATGAATAGCAAAGCTCCCTTGGGTCCGCATGTGGTTAGGTAGGCCCCAATGAGCGCCTCCACTGAGTCGGCGATGCTCTTATCAGGGATACTGTGTTGAGTCAACAAGTTGTAGGGGATGAAAATGGGCAGTTCTTCAGGTCGTCTCATGTCGATTTGACCAGAACCAGGAGGCCAACAATGAGCAGTTGAAAATGGAGTTTCCGTAGATTCTGCTGTCTTCAAAAGCCTCGACCTCTCCAGCACCAACACCCGTATCTGTTCACTTGATAACTCATGAAGGTTGGGCAGCTCTGCCATGTTCCAATGGCCTGAAGGGATACCAGAAGCAATTAGAGCTTCCTCCAGTTCCCTAGGAACGTAGTAGCTTGGAGGCAACCAGTTATCATGGGGCTCAAATTTTGTGGCGACCATGCACTCGCCCAAGCCCTTGTACTTGCCAAGCCTGTAGAGGTTCAGATTACTAACTTGCTTTGAGCGCAAGTAGCTGAGTTTACCCTCGTGCTGCTGCGGAAAGGTGCAATACAGGTAGGTAGTAATAGCGTACTTCAGATACGAATCCCCGATCGTCTCTAGCCTCTCAAGGTTGACACCGTCATTGGCGTTGGACATCGTGAGTGCTTGCAATATAACGCTCGGCGACGGACCAAAATGCCCACTCAAATCAGGCTGGAAATCAAAGCTGAACAGCTGCTTCTCTTCACCCACAGGGTATAAAGTCGATTCCTTTTTGACATGGGACACCATCATGTTGTCAAGAGTGGCTGACTGGTTCAGACTGGAGTAGTTTATGCCAAAACTAGAGCTTGAGTCATTCTCCGCAACGGTCATCTCATTTGATCCAGGCGAGTCATTATTGAAATTAATAACATCAGTCTTCGCAGATACTTCTACCATCAAATTCTCGTCTTTTCCTATGCATGAGTCGTTCGGTTGTTCGTCACATGGCTCGTCCTCTTTTGTAGAATATTCACTCTCCACAACAACTTTCCTTCTAGCTTTTTCAAACATTAGCTCATCATCCTCACGGACGAAACTAGAGCCCTGCAATATTTCGGCTTTTTTTTCTTCAATGAGAATACGGAACTCAGTCTCAGCTTCAGCTATTTCTTCCTCATGAACTCCTCCAATAAGCAATTCCAATTCTTCCTGATGATCATCTTCCTCGTCATCTTCCGGCCGTTTTTTAGATTTATTATTCCACTCATTGGACGTGTTCAAATTCTTGTTTTCTTCAACTACAGACTCTTCATCTGAGTAGGCTTCGTAGTCATCCCAGTAGTCATCAAAATCTTCATCTTCATCGTAGTTGCTGTACATGTCGGTCCCATCACCAGCAGAAAACTTGTCCCCTTTGTAGCAGTTGTCATTGAAGTCGAAGTTGTCATCACATTCAAAGTTGGAAGGCGAACCAACGCGGAAAATCCCAATGCTGCTTCCACCACCATTGTCAGAGCCATTGTTGGAGTCTCTGGAGCGGGTGGATGATTTCATGGACCCTTTAGCCTTTTTACGCGCAGTGGGTGCACCAGTACGAGGCTTCGCCTTCCGTTCCTTGAGACCAGTGCCCCAATCAGCACCAAGTTCTCCCTCGATGTCATCATCGTCGTGCATTCCTCCATCCAAAATTGTGAGGTTGTCAGGCAGGTCCTCATTTGGGTCGAAGACTTCTAGTTCATCCAGGTCTTCATCTTCCATGTCAGCTGCCATTTCTTGCTGTTCAAAAGCCATGTCGTTGGACCACATTCCAATCTCGAGCTCTCCATGTCGCTTACGTCGACTCCGTTTTTTGTCGGAGTCTTCATCAGGCGTGGTAAGCTCGTCATCTTCAGATTTTGTAGATCCGCGAGGACGGAATTTTTCACTCTGACTGTCACAAACTTCGGAAATATTCGGCTGAGTTTTCTTGTTTTCTTCGTCATCTTCCACACATTTCTTGAAGACATCAGCCAGCGTCCAGCCGAAATCAAGAGATGGCCAGACATGATCTGTAACAAGTATACAGTATAGATTATAGTAAAAAAAAAATTACACTAATTGACGGGGAAACACGTAGGAGTAAAAAATTGCTAACTTATACCAGCAAAATAATGGCAAAGTAGAATCCACAGAATACTTTGAGTGAGATCTTTGTATATCAGAAAAAGTTCTGATACATAATTCTCTATAAACTGCTCTAATTTTTTTCTAATCCATTACATCAACAAAACCTGACTTGTAAGAAGATAATGTGCGAGAAGAATTAAACAATTGTCCTTAAGTCATTTAATTTAGGGTTACAGCTTTAAACTTTTTAAGCAGCACAATTAATGACTCTTCGTCCATCTCAGCACTTTTTCGATTTTCACACACCACACACAATTTGGATAACAGATCAGGACAGTCTTACGTGGGAGATCTTTTCTTATGCTATGCTTTGCACATAAGCTTAGAATTTTTTAAATCATAAAATGATACAAGCGTCGAAATAGACCATGCCCACTTAACAATTGCCACCGAGTACCTCCAACAACCAAATTTGCAGACAACTGCGAGGAAATACACGACAGATAAAATGTTCCCAAGAAAAAACAAAAATCTGATCAGACACCTCTTCCCCTTTGCACCATAAATGTTTGCTATATGCAGGTGCATGGGAGCGAGTCTACGTTCTAGACTAGACAACATAAGCTGCTCCACCATACAGGCAATGTGACCCCAATAGAGCGCCACCAAATATGGACAGGTATTTGTAATAATTTTTATTTGTTTTGGCGCTTGGTCTTACACAAAAGTTTTGGTACGATTTATTTAGTTTTGAATGAACGTAAAGGTACGTACATTCATACGTATGCTAGTGCGTAAGTTGGGGCTTCACTGTGACGGTAACGGTACGAGTCTTGAGTCATTGGTCAACAAAAGAACTTGCGTTCAACAATGAGAGAATTCTGAACCAAACTAAGCACGTATTGGTGCCGCTTACCTGGCGGCAGCATTGGGCGGCCCAAACCGATCTCTTGGGCGACAGTCACGCGAAGTTCATCTGCCAACAGCAGCGAGTTTATCCTGGAAGATGAGAAAAATAGAGTAAAGAAGGAGAATTAATGCAACTTAATGCAAGCAACAATTTAGGGTTACCACACAAAAAACAAATTCCGACATAAGGTTGGTGAAATAAGTAACACATTTTTCAATATAAGGGAGATAACAATTGACGATATGAAAAATATTACAAAAAAGTGAGGGAGTTTAAACACGGTATCGGGAAATAATGGAATATTTTTGGAAACGTTAGTTTGTAAACTAGTAACGTTGGAAGGTGGAAGTAGATTTCATTGAAAAAAGCAAGGCTTAAATTTTCACTTTTTTTCACTTAATTACGCATAATTAAAGGTTTAATTCCGCGGGAAAAAAACGCGGAATCTATACGTTAGACGCATAAAAACTGTCAAGTTGAGGAAGAAGTTCAAAAAACAAGAAAAAAGTTAACGAAAATAGTAGGTGCCGAAAAACAGTATGGCAGTGAACAGAAAAAAGCCGGTCCTTAACCAAAGAAAAACCGTTTTATTTCGGCAAAAAAAAAGGCCTTCCTAACTCTCAGCACGGGACCTCATAAGAGGAACGAGACCAGTACCGCTTTGTGTGAACTTAAAGGAACGGGTCAGGTCTCTAGACAAAAGGATGTGTCCACACACCTTTCACATTGAGACAGCAATATTGAATAGAGTTATTAACACGACAAAATTTCGATCAGAAAAGATGCTAAAAAAAGGACAGCAGTGGACTGAAAAAAGTCAGGCACAAAACGACAAAATATCTACCCGATTTCACCGAAAGCATACCAAGCCTTGAGCTAGGGACCTTGCATCTTCCACCTGAGCGCGCTTACTACCAAAGCTGTACCCCCGTGAGGGGCACACCTATGGTGGTCACTAGCCTTCGCTATGTATAAGTACCACGAGTAACGAAAAATTTAAACGACGTAATTTGAACCGAAAAGACTACGGAGTATAGATAACTCTACATAACCATGCACTAACATATCAATTTTCGTAAAGTAAAACGCAGTATTTCTAGCAAAAATTTAAATTTAAAAAGACCAAGATTGTCACGCGGGCACTTCTTGCATTTCACAAGCTGCAATCGTTGTAACTAAGCCTCTCAGGATAGGAAGAGTAGCTGATCTTGTACCTACCAACACTACCTTATCCATCGAGTATGGTATTGTGAGACATGTGTAGCGCTAAACATAATAATTTGCCATGACATCGAAGAAAAAATTTCACAAAATGACAACGTTGACAGTGTTACGACAGTAATGTTTAACAATCATGTCACCTAATGTCATTTTTTAAAAGAAGCACATTTTGCTCGTGTAATTTTTCCAATTTTAGCCTTAGTTTTTAAGAATATGAGAAACATTTGTTTCTCTGATTTTATCGGACACTTCAAAAGAATTGAAGTCAATGAGTTTTCATGCTAGAACATAACCAGACAGTTTTCAAATCCTTGGAACATTTCTAACATACTGATGAAGCCGGATTTTCCATTTTCCTTTTCGTTATCTTTTAATACGGAGGTCAAAAATTCATGATTTTTGGCCCCCATTGCTCCTCTTTAGACCCGTTTTGCGGGAAGTTCTAGAGCCCGTAGCCCCGTAAAATTTTATGACACAATAGCCCACTACCTAAGGACCCTTCTTAAGCAAAGAATAAAAAATTGAGAGTTTTGGCCAAAATCACTATAATACGAGGAGCAGAAGTGCCACTTTCACTACAGACCTGTACAAGACAGTGGGGAGGCACACAGCCTTGCGCCACAGGGAGGCTGGGAACGGGTGGATGCTGCACAGCTCCGGCACCAAGATTTGCTTCTGTTGAAGACTTTCTCTCTTGGCGCGCTTTGTCTCTTCTGAAGTGGTCGGCAATGCTACGCCCTTCCTGCATACGTAAAAAGCACTTCTTTATATTGCACTTTTGGAGTGTGAAAACTAAAACAATGTGTTATTCTAAAACAACATATGCAATGCAGGGCTCTCCTAGTGTTTCGAGATAATCAACGTTCAATATTGGCAAGTGCTGTAAGTGTCACGAATCAAAAGACGAAGTCTTTAGGGCAGCAGAGAAAAAATATTCATACTCATTCGTTTTTTCCTAGCACAAGAAAACGACAAAACACTACAGAATTTAAATCATTATGCGCAAATACGATGCTGCTATAGGGATGACAGATATTTCCCTCTCCTCAAAAGCAATAGAAGCTATCGTTTTCTGTTGCACGAAGTGCAATATTTTTCTCAAATACACGGATCAACACAATTATTCACAACAATGAGTCACATAGGTAGCTTTCACTCAATGATTGCATGCTACAGTCCAACTGACACCTAAGACATGTAACCTAACCGAGTTTACACGCAAAAAACACCTGTTGACATGTCTAGGAGTGAGCAGGTTGAGGCGAGCTGAAGTGTGGTCCACGTCGAGCAGAGGCTGTTTCAGGTTTCTGATCTGCAGCCCGTACTTCGTCAGATAATATTTCTCGAAGGTCTCGAAACCCGCGTCAGGGAAGTCGCTTTGAGGTGTTAGGTGGTCGCAGATCTCCGCCACATAGAAGTACTACGAAGTGGTAAAAAATTCAACTGATGTTATAAGGAAAATATAAGAACATATACAAAATGGACAAATCTAGCGCTCCGTTTCAAAATTCTTTAAAATAAATGTTATTACAGGGCGCACTATGGAAGTGCTACGTCGTAAAGAAAATGCTATAAGTAAATTTGAATTCTTACTTGAAAAGTCTATCATTCAGTTCAACATTACACGCGGCATGCATAAGAGTAAAGAAACGACCTAAAAAGAGAAATTAAAAACGATCCATCAAAGTGGGGTAATAAAAGTAAATTTATACATCAGCACATATTAAAGGAATCAAGGACACAGCAAATTACGTTGTTCATGATTCTTATGTTCACATAAAATAAACAAGGGGCAAAATTCATTCATACCGTCGCACATACGAAATCACAGTTAAGAAAACCTAAGAAACAGTATAACCTATAGAAAATCTCACATATGCAAAATACCTGCCTTCGCTTTGATAAGAACAGCCACATTTGTGTGAAGTAAGCTATTTCAGTAACTAAAATTTCTCGGGAATATAAAATTGTACACACTAGAATCATCAACCTATAATGAACATAAGCTCTGTAAAACCAGTTCATTCTTACCATCTGAGAATCGTTACGTTTTGATCAGAAATAAGTATTTACACACCTGAGGCTGATCATGGTTCCTGTACCAGGGCATGACGACTGCATCCTCATAAAGTTCCTTTTTGAAAGTGAAGTTGCGGCGCTCCTCGTCAGAAGGTGCGGAGGGCCGCAGGTCTCCGGCACTGCCAATGTCCCTTATGAATTGCCAGTCGACGTTCGAGCAGCCTGGTGCTGAAAAATGGCAAGTGAAGTGTTCAAGTTTAGATTTCCTGTACACATTCGCGCTTGCCTGCTGGGTTAGTCTGTTCGTCCTTACTCTCACACCCTACAAACATGATTGTTGAACACTGTATAATGACTAAACCTGTTTTTCTTTAACCGCAAGCTATCTTTTTCAAGACTATGCTATCTTTTTAATTCAAGACAGTTTCAAAAGAAGAACAAGACTTGAATTATGAAATCATCTTAATTCCAGTTAGGAGGAGTAAAATAATTTGAAAATAATCAATGCTAAAACGTCTCCTTAGAGTAGGTTAGTGTAGTGCAAATAAGCGCAAAAAAAATTGCGACAAGAATTCATAACCTGGAAAACAAATTTAGAACTTTAGCACCAGGAGACATTTCCTACTCTGGAATATCTCAATACCTTCATACAGTCCGATTCTACAAGGGGACCAAAAAATTCCTAGATTGGAATACTCACTTCTTATGAGCGGCACGACGAAGTAACTGGCATTGGCTTTCAAGGGATCGAACTTGATGGGGTATTTCTCCAGCCTCAACACGTGGCTGAAGGTAAACTGGTGGAACATGTTGAGCTGCTCCAGCTGCTGAGGAGTGAGCTTGAGAGCGTCGCACTCCAACGAGGTGGCCACCAGCGTCAAGTTGACCAGCACCTCTCCGGAGCGAGTGAACACAGGGAACGCACTCGTCTGGGGGATGTGATCCGTGGTCAGAATGCCAAAGTCCCGCGGTGACAACTCCGGTCTGTAGATGCGACGTCCCCGAGTGTTCTGCTGGTCTGGAATGGCGCAACGGAGCACCATGCTGATGCTGTACAGACGAAGAGTGGCATTCGGAAGATTCTTTCCTGAAGTTGAACTCAAATCGGTACCCAGTTTTGGATCACTACAACGGCCACTTGCTTCAGGAATGGGTGTGCTTCGTGGATTGGTATCTACCTCTCCATTGCTTGTAATACCCGAAAAGCAATGCGAGCTGCTCAACCAACTTGGTTTGCTTGAGTCTATGGATGCATCTAAAGCATCCTTCATCGATGAGTTGAACGTTTCATGAGAAAGTTCTTTACTACCCTGATTCACTACTCCAAAACGTGCACTTGAAGCAGTGTTCCCATCACTGAAAACACCCCCATCACCCTCGATCGCATCAATAGAATTGCTTGAGAGATGATCATTCCCTTCGCAACCCTGAACGTTCGGTGACACGTCAGAGGCAGAACCCACAGCAGCGGCAGCAACAGCCGTGCCGCCAGTGAGGCAAACGGCCACCTTCTTGTAATAATACTGACGGCGTTTAGTGGTGCCAGGCCGAGGGAAGGCTTCGGGGTCCAAGTCTGAGGCGGGGGGTGGGCACAGATGCTGGTCTAGCTGGATGCTCTCTTTGCCAACTGGCAGCAGCTGATCGTCCAGCTCTCCCAGCTGATGCAGGGCAACGCAGGCTGTGAAGGCGGCGCAGTGCTTCGCTAGGTCGCAGCTCAGCTGCCACGGGCCCTGCACGCGCGAGTTGTACTTGTCAGGGATTTTTTTGAAATTTTTACAGATAATTTTGGATGTTTCTGTAAACACACTATCTGGGTGAGTTATATTGCCATAAAGACATTTGAGAGCATTATAGTTGATTTTAGATGTTTCTGGAAGAACACTATCTGGTGAGTTACATTGCCATAAAGTCTTTTGAAAACTTTACAGTTTATCATGGACATTTCATCAAATACACTATTTGGCGAGTTTTATCACCATAAGGGCTATTTGAAAGCTGCACAGATGGTCTAAGATATTTCTGTAAATATAGTTTTAGGTGTTCGTAAATTGAACTCAATAAAAGTACGCTTACTTTCAGAGTTCATAATCAAATGTTTGGTTAGAGGAACAAACAAAATCCATTTACAAGAATCAAAGAGCAAACCGCATTCAAAAGCAATAAGTTACAGCAGCCTCCTACAATCACCAAGGAAAACTGTAAAATGGAGAAATACGTGTGTATATAACATTGCTGAACAAAAATTTAGAGAGCATAAGGCCATTCATACATTAGAAATTAAGTTTAATTTCCCCGTACATCATTCCATGTTTACCCACAAACCTTTTTGCCTTACGCTCGCCCTAAATATAACGGTAGCATGCACCCAGGCCTACGATTGTGAAGCAGACGACTCACCACAATGACGTCCTTGAGAGGCGAGTTGATAGGCAAGGCCAAAGCACAGCAGTACAGCATCGAGTCGGACTCCTTTGAGACACCTTCATCAGATTCATAGAGTGGATCATCTTCTGATACATGCTCTTGTGATGAAGGAATTTCTTGAAGCTCATCGGTGATCACTCGTGAGTTGGACTTGACGCTTTGCGAAGAGGTAGCAAGTTTTGAGTGAATCTGCCACTGCACTGTCAGGCGAGTGAACGTATCACTTGGGAGTTTTGCGCAATATCTGTTGAGGGGCAATTGAATTTTAGCGGTGAACTTATATTGCTCAAAAATGAAACAAACCAATATATTATTTTGCTTCAAATGGAAGTCAGAATACTCGAGGGAGACGAGACGAATTAAGAGTTAGGGACGCTTATGGTCTGAGAACTATATAGCTTTCCCCTGGTGTTCTTTGGGAAGTATCCATGCTACGTGTGAAAAACTCTAGCTCACTCAATTTCCAAGTCACGCCAACATTGGGACTTCTACAACAAATTAATGGAAGGCAAGCCTCAATAGACCTACAGCAATTCAAAGGATAGCAAGTTTTATTTTTTTAAACCTTTCAACAGCAATTAGAGTTTCAAGCTTCCCATAATGAATCCGTACAGTGAGCTTTCATTAATAATGTTAAGCACTACATACAGAATTCATTCGCAAAAATTTACCACACACTGTGATTCACGTTTTAATTCATTAATATGCACATGAATCTAATACTTGTACACAAAATAGGAAAACAATGAAACTTTTATTTCCTCCAGCACCTAAGATGAGCATAGAACTATTTACTTATTGAGAAGCTGCATGGCCGAGGAGACTTTGAGCACAGTTCCTGCAGCGGTGCAGTATGGCTGCCATTCATCGATATTGTATGCAATTTGCAGGTCTGTAGAACGTGGGCGTCTACCAGCATCTGCGTTTCCAGCAACAGCAGTCCCTTGATCATTGCAAAAAGATGCTGACCCAGAAGTCTTTGTAGTTTCATTCTTTCCTAAGCCAGATGCTTCAGAAACGCTTGCAGTTGGGAGTTTATTGTTGGCAAGTCGTCCAGATTCATCAGAGTGATCGCTCTGAGATGCGGAGCCACGGATCTCACTGCGGTGAGGTTTGAGGCACAGGCTGGCAGGGCTCTCACACGCGTCAGAAGGCGAGACGCAGTACGGCGTCAGGGTAACGGTATCTCCCAGTTGTTTAGAACAGTTCTCCAAAATCACCTGCGCGAAGTGAAAAACATGAAGCTTCTCGGCAAAGCCAGAAGAACCATATATTTGTCTTCTAACTTGACTGCAATAGCAATTCAAATATTTCACAGCATTACTTTCGTAAAACTAGGGTATGAAACGATTGAATTTTTTATGAGGGAAGGGTGAAACAACTTCAGTATCTTATCAGGTGAAGTGCTGGAACGCTAGAGTGATCTTCGAGTAAAAATTTTGGGGCCAATGCAATTGTGGATTCGAGGATGACACTCAGGTAACGAATCAAAGTTTGAACTAGATTATCACATGTGCACAAGAAATCCCGGAACAGAACCATCCTCCAACTTGGACTTCCTTGTATTAGATCTTCCAGAAACGCGAGCTACTTTTCAAACTGAAATTGGTTCGCATGTGTTAATGTTCGTTTACTAGATACGGCACCTTCTTATAAGTGGAGTAGGTGGCGAGGTGCGTGACGAGAGTGTCAGCAGCGTCAGCCTGTGCCAGGTGGAAGAGGTGCGACCATCGACTGGAGCGAGCGCGGCCACTGCTTTGCACATACGACTGGAAACTCTGCGCCGGGTCAAACCTGCGGCAATTTTATTGGGTGACGTCAATACGTCCAACTCCTGCACTGGGTCAAAGCTGCGCCAATTTTAACGGGGGACATGTGTAAGAGTCTCAGTTCAGCAATAGAGTTTTAAGAATTTCCAAAAATAAAGAGATTATTCTAAAAAAAACTCCCAATAATACCTAAATACACATAAGGTTCACAAAAGTTCTGCACAATAGCTGCAGAGGAAAGATTTAATGCCTGAAACGATTGTTTCGCTAGTACAAGCATCATTAATAAAAAATAATAAATCATTGATACGCTTGTTACTTTTTCAAAGGCAATTTCAAAGGCAATTAAAACAGTCAGGGGAAATCGCAGAGTCTTGAAATGCTAATGTCATAACAAAAAAATTAGAAAAAATGAACACACTTTCAGACGCTCGTGAATAACATAACCCCTGTTAGCTCAAAGAAATAGAAACAATGATGTCTTTTCTACTAGAACATGACACCGAGCGCACCAACTCGGCAGCCCAACATGCTCCACACACACCTCTCAACTCAGGAGTACCCACCGAGCCACCATCACGCCACACACCTCACAACCAATGTGTACCTCACACCGAGCCACCATCACGCCACACACCTCACAACCAATGTGTACCTCACACCGAGCCACCATCACGCCACACACCTCACAACCAATGTGTACCTCACACAAGCCCCCATCACGCCTTGTACCTCACAACCAATGTGTACCTCACACCGAGACACCATCACGCCACACACCTGAACAACCCATGAGTA